>JAUZTA010000016.1:10490961-10501798 GCA_034780835.1 Ctenochaetus striatus | reverse complement strand
CTTAAAAGTTTCCCTCTGTTGTTTTCAGTCCCCTCTCTTTCTTTCTCTCTTTTCTTAATGTTGAAGTCTGGAAAAATTTATTAGAGATTAACTTGTCAGAGAATGCTTTTTCCACGGCTCACTTTACTGCATTCATCATTCATACACATAACAGATAGCATTCCACAATTTATCACTGTGGGCCCATCTCCTCATCAGCAGGTGTGTGCGTGTGTGTGCATTTTAGTATGTGTGTGTCTGCTCGTGTACTGTATGTAACATCACATATCTCTGTGTGCTGCATGTTCACATCTCTGTGTGTTTGCACACGTTATAATGGGACTACGTCTTAATGGGCAGACATCCAATGCGTCTGGCTGGCTGGAGCACACACACACACACACACACACACGCTTTTCCACATATGATCATAACTCTTTCAGTGACACAAACACACACCTCGTTCTGGAAGCTTTCAGTCACAGATCATATACAGCTGCTTGTTCCCATGTGCGTGCATTTGCATACATACAAGTTCAGCGCACAAAGCCAACAAAGTGTAGACTACATAAGATTAAACATTTATTTAATGAGGAAAATGTACACACACAGATGCACAAACTTTTGTGATGTGGCACACATGTTCTGTTGATTAAAAGAAAGCAATAACTTCAAGCACTTCAGCCAAAAAAAATATGCAGAGTCAAACCAACACCCACATTGTATATAAATTCAACAGATACTGATGTCAAAATGTTTTCAGCACATCTTTTTATAATATTAGCTGTCACAGAAATTATCATTGATCCATATAAGTATGTGAAATGGATTTGTGCATCCTGATTATACCATTTATTATAATAAACACCGCTCTGAGAAATAGCTTCTTTTTTATTTTGCCTGACTTATCTAGGAGTTTAAAGTGCAGTTCATTTTCTGGCTGGAAGCAGTTATGTTCACAGATACATACTCGCATACCTGCTAGCTCACTTTTTTAGTTTGCCCACTGAGGTGTTATATCATTTTAAATTAGTTATGTCCTCTTTCTTTCCTTCTGTCCTTTGTCTCTCTGCATGAGTCGGCTCTATCTTTTCTCTCAGTTCTCGAGTTTGTTTGTGCCCTCTATTAAGATGCATGCAGCTGTACTGGGCATAAGTAGGCCATGCAACGACATACAGACATGTACACAGACATGCACACGCAAATACACATACAATACACATACACACATGTGCAGCGAGTGAGAACCGGTGAGAAGTAGGGCAGACAAGCAGGCAGTATTACCAAAGCCCTTGGATCTCAGGAGCAGGCTGTCCCAGAGGAGCATCATGTCATAACAGTCCTGATTGCACAGCATTTAGGAATGCCTGCAGAGTTAACCTCTCCATGATGAGGGGTCGCCAGTGATGTCATCACCACCCCATCAGATGCCCCCCTTAATTGCACATACACATCCTTACATTCATTCCCCTCCATTGCCATTTCTGTATGGTGCGCGGTAATTGTCCACAAATGCTCTGTGGTGGCAGTTAGACATGCAAGATTTACTCTGAAGCCAACCACTTCCCACCGATAACTTGAGATGCTTCAGTTGGTTTGTCTTTTGTGCTTTGACTGATCTTTTCCTGTGTTTACTTTCCGGGTAACTTAGTTTCTCTACCCCCCCTCTCTGTTCCAGGTGCAGTACAGTGATGCACAGAGTGGTAAGGATTTTGTGACCTATCTGACCCTCTCCCCTGTGCAAATGACTTTCCACGGCACCGGGAGCACCCTCCAAGCCAGCCATGACCAGGTGTGTATGTCTGTATATGCACAGTATAGAAATGCATGCATGTATGTAAAAGAAGATGAGTGAGTGTCACACCTGATGAAAACACTGCTGCTTTTTTTAAAAAAATGCATAAATATAAAAAAATTATACATCAAGTGGACGTCAAAACATGAAGTTATGATGAAGTTATTTTAGTAGGCTGATGAAAGCACTTCAGTGAATTGTAGCATGTAGTTTATATGGAGTAGTATATAAGGCATACTGTAAGGAGATCTTGGGTCTTATCCTCTAATTACTAGTAAAAACTTTGGCTCTGTGGGTTTGACGTTAATCACCAGGGCATAAGAACCACCTGTGTTAATAATCACTTGTTGTATTTCTTCTTGACAAGCCACTGTTCCACCCACACACAGCTGCCAATTCTTTATGATTTTCAGCTCGTCGAAGCAATCCCCCATCCCGATATCTCAAAGAGTACGTCCACAATTTGCGGCGTTAGCCCTCTTTCGCTCTCCCTCCCTCTTTAGTTTTCTCACTCACTCTCTCTCACATACTCCCCGCATTCAGAAGGAGGCTCTTTGTCTTGTGTTGCCCAAGCAGAAAACCAGTTGCTTACATTCTATCATCTAAACATAGGACGGCCCTTTATTCAGCGCTCTTCAAAGCTTTAATAAAGGGCCGAGCGGGCCCTGAATGGGACAGCTGACAGGGGGCTAGTGCCGCCACCGCTAACTGAGAGCCAAGCCAATATAGGCCAGGCAGGTCTGCGTCCTCAGGACCTGTTGTTGCCAGGAGCACTGGGGCATGACCGACTGTTAGAGAAGGCCTTTCTTTTTCTCTTCTCAGTACAGTGAGGAGTGCGACCACAAAGGGAGCACCTAACAATAAGGGGTCACCCTCAGCAGCCCCCCAAACCCCAACACTTGTTGAACAAAGTGGGTCTGAAGGCGTCATGCGTTTGGTTCAGAGATGCTCCATGGACACTGGCGGCTGTTGGGATGGGCCTGTTTACATGCTAATTAGGCTCATAAAGTTATCTGTAAGTCAGTAGAACAGGTTTGATGGAACCTCAGCCATCCCGTTGCAGACATTCATATCAATCAGTTGTCAGTCTGATCTGCCAGTTAATAGTTTACCGGAGATCCACGTGTTTCCTCTGCCACATGTTGGCCTTGGCACCCGTGCATACAATCACACACCTTGCACTTTTATCTTCATAATTAGACATTGTAAATCTGATGAGATGGGGCTGGGGATCTCTCAGCTAAGAGGTGATAAAAAGCCTTTCCTGGAGCATGTCTGTTGCTGCACACCCACACACACACAAATCTCACATTCATGTCTGTTCACTCCGGAGTGTTTCATTATATATCTCGGTGGGAATTTCCTGTTGTGTTATCAGCTCTGTCATGGAAGGTTTGTCAGGTAGACCAGACTAGCAAATGATAAAGATCCAGAGGCAAAGGAAATCCTCTCCACACCTCTCTGCCCGTGATGCATGAAGGAAAGATGTGTAGGATGTGGAATGCAGGTATGGATGAATGGCTGAGGAAATTACTGATGATAGTAAAGCAAGATATGAATTAATTTACGACTGTTTTTTTTATATCAGGTTTGATTTATAGTTTTGTGACTCCTCACAGATAGAAAAAGCATAAATGTCAAATGGCGTTCATTGATGATTTGTGTGTTTTAGATCATTCTAATAATACATATATACGTAGTGTATAGTACGTAGTGATAGTAGCGATTTTGTCTTTATATAGCAACACTAGGAGGTCTTACCAAATAGAAAATATTTTAGTTTTTGGTTTGGTGACAGAGACATAGTCAAAACATGATAGGCTGTTAATAAAAAATAAAAAGGTGTCAGTTATTGATAGCTTGCAAATGAGTAAAAAACAATGACTTGAAGAAAGAACACCTTTGTTGCCAAAACGTCAACCACAGCTACAAATCAAAGAAAAGATGTAATCCGATCAGTTAATCAGCTAACTGTAGAACAATGGCTGTAGTAACACTAGTAAGCATGCTTACTATAAATTTTGCTTCAAAGAAAAGCCTGCAGTTTGTGGCCAAATGTTTTGGCTTAAAGCAAGCATGCTTCTCCCCACCTCTGTGTGTTTTCTGCCCACTAGCTATCTGTTTCATAATCGATTATTTAGTTTGTGTTGAGGTGGAGGAAGCCAAACAGTCAAGGCACATATCACACAACTCCCCTACTCTCCACCAGGGCACATTGTTACATGTCAGACCTCTCTATCTGCCCATGTTTCCTGACTCTATAATGACTAATAAAAAATAATATAACAAAAAGAAACTGTGTGTAAAGTTCTTGGTTGTAACTTACTAGTTTTAGAATTAATAGGTTAGTAATTTGTTTTGCAAATTTAATAGTAAAGAAATTTCTTAACTAAAAGAGATTTCATTAATGAACATATTACTACTTAGTAGAAAAGACCTGTAGGCCGTCCAGTCAAAAGCAATCAACTATGTCAAAACAAAAGTCACTGTAGCGTCAAACTGTGTTGCATAACTAAAAAAAAATTTAAAAAGCAAATAACAGTTACAGAGGAGTCAAGTTAATATATTAAACTTGACTGTCAAAAGTATTATTTTGGAGCATTATATATTTACTTTGGAGTGTTATATTTAGATTTAAAAACATGTCAGGCCAGATATGCCATCATATCTAATACGACATCTTTCATTCTTAACAAGTCACATAATAGCAAGCTAACATTAGTTTTGTCAGCGGTAGTTTGCTTTGCAGCAGTTACAGTTAGTTCAACAACTAATCTTGTAAGAAGTAGCTTGTGTGATTGAAACCATTATAATTCAGATATGTGTAAATTTCCAGTGAGTAAACACTTAATATTTAAGCTGTAGGTTTAAGTTCATTTAATAATGCACACAGCTCCTCGTACACAAGGTGATATCCCAGCTTACATTGTCAGCCACGTGCTGTTTTGTGTACATTTGTTTTTATAGCATTGTTTATGACTCATAAAAGGAGATGTATATCTCAGTGCACTTAATTGGTTTTGGATAGTGGAGGAGACTTGATTACCTTCTAAAGGTGCAGGGTTGGTGATCTCAGAGTAAAACCTCAGTGCAGCCGTCTCTTGCATAGTAAACATTAATGATCAAGAGCAGAGGTGTTCTCAGTGTGATTTTTACAGTGGTCTGCTCTTTATCAGCAAGTGCAAACACACTCACACACACACACACACTCACACACACACACAGAGGGGCCTACATACAAACACACACCACAGTGCTTAGTTGCCATAATCCTTGGACTTGTGTAGACATTCCTGGAGGGCCTGTATGTTTGAGAGATATACAGCTGAGTGCCCTTTCTGACCTTATGTGCCATCTACTCAGTGCCATCTGCCAAACACATGTGAGCCCGCAGGCTGCTGTGCTCGCTGAAACTCGCCTGAAGCCAAAATTGTTTGTCAACATGTCCTCAGTTTGAGCTCTAAATGACAAAATGTTTGATTTCTAACTGTAAGCAAGTGGTTATGAGAAGGAAAAATGCATTGCTGATAGTTTTTGACTCAAGAAATGCAGTGTGTTACCATGTTTTTTTGTATATGTAAAGCCTCCATCACAAGATCTCAGTTCCCATATTCAGCTGCAGACTTATTTTTAGGTGACCTCCTGTTCGAAGTGCTATGAACTTACATCTTCGGGTTACTCTGTGACCACAAACTTCCAGTGTTGCTGCCTGCTCAGATGCTCTCAAGGTCGTGTCAGTTTTTCCCATTTTAATCTGAACTCACGCGATTAATCTATGAGTTATAAGACCAGATTCAAGGCCATCTAACTCGGATATATTTAGACATTTTTTTGACTGGACTACATGCTTTTTAGACAGACTGATTTCTTTGTTTGTTCTGCAGAGCTGAAGTAACTCTCTGGCAGTCCCTTTGTGGCGGCAGTGGGACACCAGGGGGGCCGAGGCCCACTGAGCTGTGTGTGAGGTGTCGCTAGTCCAACATGAGCTGCCCGCAATCGAAGATGACAGGGTGACTGTTGTCTGCCACCAGACTCTGTGTGCGTTTGTGTGTTTGTGCGTGTGTGTGTGATTGCTTTGCGTGCAGTAATGTCCTCAGCTGAGCCACCCCGGGTCCCAGGGGGCCCTGTCTCCCAGATTGTCAGCTGTGGCTGCTTAAGTTTCCTGCAGCAAGAGCACATTTTGGCTGATTTGATGTGACATGTTGAACATAGTGTATCAGGATTAAAATGTGTTTTAGACATGCTTTCAGGTAATGAGGCCTACTTTTTATTTTACTGGATTTATTCTTGTGAATTCCAGCATGCCTGCCAGGTCTTGCTGGTGTCCCTGGAAAAGTGATTTTTCTCTCTTGTCTGTGTGTTTTGTAATCAAGCTAAGCAAAAAGTTAAGTTTTTTATAACCTGTCTATAAACACACATCATTCACTCTTTAATACTATGACCCCCCCCCATATGAAAAGGCCTTTTATTCTACTAAAACACCATTTGGTCACATGCTTGCTCTTTTGACATCTGTTATCTTGTGCCAAATTTGCAAACACACACATACAATCATGCCATCAGGCTGCCCTATTCTCCCTACAGAAACAAAACAGTGGACAGTTCTTCTAATATTAATTAGACAGCCGACCTTGTCCATGCTATGTGGATTTTTGCTGCAGCAGGATTGCACTGCGGAAATAGAGAGTGAAGAAACAGAGCTGTAGGTGAGTGATAATGAGCACCAGTGGTGACGAGCACGTTTATTTACATTTTGCCCACATTCCTGCTTTTATTCTCTCAGCTAGTTGACAATAGGCTTACATATGAGACCAAAAGAGTGACAGCAGAAGAGGGTGGTGGCAGCAAGAGGATTGACGGGACTGATTCATGGCGTGGTGACTGCTGGGATGGTCTTCAGAGATCCCCCGTGGAGCTCAGGAGAACAGCAGGAGAGGGAGCTGCAAGAGGGGTGGAGGTTGTACGGACCTTGTGTTTGAAGTCTTTCCTTCCCGACTGTGGCACAGACGTTACCCAAGGCTGGGCTCCTCTCAGGGGGTCCCACAGGAGTGTTACCCAACCAGGCAGGCAGCTGTTGGGCAGCCTCTCCTCCCTTCTTATCTGTCCTGTCTGTCTCCTCTTTATGTGCCACTGTTGTGTAACCAAACACAGCACCTGGACGTATCCTAAATCATTGTATGTGGAGAAAACAGGGAAGGGAACCCAGGCAGAATCTCCATGGCATGAAGGCTTTTTCAATTAATATGAAATAGACTTTTCCAGGTTCCTGAGTGCATTGAAAAACTTAAAATTTGGGTCAAAACATAACAGGCCAAAAGCTTGAAAAACATGATAAATATTTGGCTAATATAAGGTCACAGCTGAGTGCAATGATCCAAAACTTTGGCCAGCAGGAGCATTCATCTGTTGCTTCTACGAGCTGATCCAGGCCAAGAGCTCTTTAAATACATAGCAACAGGTCATAAGTGGAAATGCAAGTACTGGTACAGCCAGATTACAAACAATAGCACAAAAGCCATTCGATCAAGTTAATCCAACAGGAGAAAAACAAAACCAGGGGAACAGTGTATGTGATAACACAAGACTCCTTGTAGTACATAAAGTTTTTAACAGTCTTTGCATTGAGGAGATGTGGTCAAAAAAACATCTTGTTGGCATAAAATCATTAACTTTGCAAGACTAAATATTGGTTGGAGAGTTGACATGAAGTGCTACATGAAGTAGGAAATCAAATCAAATTGAGAATAAATATCATAATAGACACTGAATGAGAATGTCACAAGCCATATACTCATCATAGGGACTTAAGTACAAGAATGTTGAAGATAACAGTTACCAACATTGTAATTTAGTTTCCTCCGGTCTCACTATACAATAACTCTGTGACTAGTTTTCAATAGCACTAATCTTTTCATCAAAAAGATGTCATCTTATGTGGAGATAAAGATAAAAAAAATTGTTTAACATACAAGGGAGGGATGAGAGGCGTTTGTACTGTGGTTTGCAGCTGGAAAAGATGGACCTTAATCCCTATTTGAGCAGAAACATTTGCTGTACTTTCTCTGCTTCATTAAAAGAAATGGGAGTATTATGAGGCCTAATTTTCTTTGCCAAAAAGTTGCTAGTAGTTTTTACGATTTTTGGAAAGGAGTCTGGTCTATGAATAACAGAAAAACTTTTTTACTACCTGATATTGAAGTCTGACTGGCACAGGTTTTGATTACTTAAACTGAGTGCACAGCAGAGAAGTTGCTTGTCTTCTTCATAGTTTTTTAAATGTTTACACGTTTGGTATGAAGTCAGTTGAAATGAGGTTAATATAATATATATAGGAGGCATTTGTTTGTTTGTAGAGCTCTTACTCTTCACTATAATTAGCTCACATCAGAGCAAAGCAGGGGGGGGAGCAGTCATGCACACCTCCCTGGCCACCCCATCAACACCACCTTTCAAAGGAGCTTGTACCTTGCTTCCCTCCCCAACACCAACTCACCCAGCACTCCCACTGTCAGACCTACCTGACCCCTGCTGCTCCTCTTACCCAACACCACCCGGTTCCCGCCCCGGAGAGAGTACAAAGTGAAGCATCCACAGAGCGATCCATCACTCCCGCCTGTCTTCCCGCATGCCCTCCTCAGGAAACACCTTTCAGACGGGGAGATTAGAGTGTGAAGGGAGAGGAGAGGAGCAGTGAAAGAATGATGGAGGAGGAGGAAGAGGGGGTAAACGATTCAGAGAGAGAGAGAGAGTGGGGGCACTGGAGAGAAATTGATTAAGTGGGGATATGTGAGATTAATGAGAACAGGGAATGAGAAAATGAGAGACAGAAGTGAGTCTTTTTTTTGTTCTTTGCTCACCAGAGGAAGCAGTGACCAGTGGGGAGAGAATAAACATGAACTTGTCCATTAGGGGAAGTGTTGATAGCCCCAAGTGCCCCCTTGGAGCATTAGCATGTCTATTAAGGGCTGACATGGGGTGGAAGTGAACACACACATACACAGGCACACACACTGAGTCACTCTGAACCTTTTCTTTTAGCATATCATAAAAGATAAGAAAAACCGGAAGATGTTGACATGTACGCTGTCTAATATGAAAATTATACAACTCTGTAATAAGATCCTATGCATTTGCATGCATTGCATTGTACTTTGTCATTACGTCACAGCATAACCCCATGTTAAATATGCAGCAATTTAACATGGGGGTATGCTGTCTAGAAAAGCACCAAGGCTACTCTTATGTAAAAGTCATGACATCAGCCTAGTAACATTTTCTTATCGTTTGTGATACGATCTGAGCCTGAATGCAGTCTGATAATGTATAGACTGCAGCAGCACAAGGAAAAAAGAGAGAGTGGGAAATGCACATCCTGTAGTGTTCCTGCCTTCTAAGATCACCGCAATAAATTTATTTTCTCAATCTCTTGCGGCACAAAGGATATAAGTCGCCACTTTAATAAACACTATGAAAGAGCCAGTTTTAAGTTGTTATTGAGACTGATCTCATATCGGGTCAGTCTATAAAAACTGATTTTACCCTCCTGTTGAGACAAGGCAAAAGAGTTTTTAAGAGGTTTAAAATAAGTAAATTAAATTAAGTTTGAAAAACCATCAGTGATGCAGCCTGTGAAAGAACAGAAAACAGTCTTCTTCATTGCTATCAAAACAGTTTGACTTCACCAAAGACCATTACCTAAGAGAGAACTGAAGCCAACATTGTTACGTAATCCGTATCTAAACAGGGCTTCTTTCCTAACATTAGAGCTGCAGCTAATGATTATTTTTATTATTGATTGAGCTATTGATTACTTTCTCAGCTAATAAGCTACACAATTGAATCTTTAAAATGTAAAGTGCCACCAAAGCGTAAAGTGCGTCTTGTCTGATCAATAGTTAGAAATATAAAGATGTTTTAATTCTTACTCAAAGTCAACGGAGATCAAGGGAGTTTTTCTGTGGTGCTTAAAAGAATAAAAATAAAAACAAGGAACTTTTACTTGTTATGAAACAGCCTCAATTTAAAAGTAATGCCTCACTATGCCCTAAAAATGGAAATGAGACCATCAGCAAGAGGACTGGCCAGTTTTCTATACAATAGTTATGGTTAATGCCTGCCAACATTCAGATTTACCATAAAATCAGACAAAATGTTCCATGACACACAAACCAAAAGTGCTTGTTTTCATTAGCCCTGGCAAAGTTTAGCAGTGAGTAGTGCATTAGCCAGTTAAAGCAGGAGATTTTTCTTTAGAATATTTTATTTTTATTTCATATTTCGTGGTTACGGGTGATATTGAGATCAGGATCAGCATCATGATCATCTTATATTTATCATTCTTGCCTAACCACAAATAGATACATTAGTTTTATAACACAACACAACTGCCTATGCCCACAGGGGCCGCCAGAATTAATACAAAAAAGATTTCCTTATTTTTGCCTTAAAAGTAAAATGCTTAACAGCATCATATCTTATAAGTTGCAACTATTCAATTATTGATAATAACTATTTAAAATTGTTATCAGCAGTTTTTACAGGAACTGTTTATTTGGTATAAAGCCATTCCATTGAAAGTGTTTATTTCAGCATAAAAAAAATTAGGTATATTAGTGATTTCGATGAATTGACCCTGAAACATCATGTAACAAAGCAGCTGACCTTGTTACACGTTTCATAAACAATATAAATTGACACTGACATTTCCTCCTGTGCATACAGCATTCTATGGGGGTTACCACTAGTGTGCATGCGAGCAAGTAGGCTTTTCTCGCATGAAACAGTATTTACCCACAAACGCTGGCTAACGAGATGATAACATTTGATAACTTCTGTTCTGCCCTTATGAAAACAAAACTGAAATGCCTGCATCTGCGTTCCAGGTTGTTTGCATATGTTTGTAAAGTGTTTGCTAGAAAGCTACACCACATTTTTAGTTGTAAGAAGAGATGAGCAAAACTGTTAGACACTCAAACACATGAAGAGCTTTACACAGTTACCTCACCAGTCAATCTAGATTAAGATGATTAGACTTTTTATTTTTTACTTTAGACATTTGACATC
>JAUZTA010000016.1:10454895-10466277 GCA_034780835.1 Ctenochaetus striatus | reverse complement strand
AGAAAAGGGCTGGGCGGGTGTCCAAAAAAGTCCATCAGCATTGCAGAAGACCCTTTTTACCGCCTCTTACTCACCACTACAAGTGACGACACCATTACAAGCCAAGAGTGTGAGTGTAAAAAACACAGGAGGTCAGAGGAGAAGGCTTTTTAATTTTTTTTTTTTTTTTCCCTGTAGGCTGAGACTTCCAGCAAGCAGCGGATAATAACGACACACCATTTAATAATCTAAATCACTTTTATTAATTTAAGTTAGGTAGAGACACTAAACATTGGAACCACATTTGCTCTGCTACGGAGCAGTCTTCAGAATATTACAAAAAAAAAAAAAAAAAGGCTTATGTCATACTGTCAAAAAAAAAATGGCAAAAATTAAGAGGTAGAGAATTTAGGCTCATCACTGTGACTGAAGGTATGATGCCTATTGGAATGTAGTTGAAATTCAAAAACTCTTGTCGTCCCAAAGGTATAGAAAATAGTCATACATCAAATATGGTGAGAGACAGTCAATTTGGGATACTGGGGTATTCACAACATTAAAACATTTACATTTCACTTTAACTGGGCGACGTGGACAATGGACAGGAGAGTTAAAGTGTTACTTTGGAAAGAATAATGGAAAAGTAAATGTCTTTAATGCATTTCCCTCAACCACACATCAGTGTCGGAACATGTCGGGTTATTATTATTATTTTCTTTAACAAATAATAATGGTAACAGATAAATTTACAATATAAACACCACAGATGGGGGAAAATAAAGAGAGAAATAACAGTTTTTATTTCCTCTCCTAAAGCAGTACATTCTGAATGTGTCGCACACGCTGGTTCAACGCAGGACATTGACTCCCTCTTCCACTTTAATCTGAGAGGTTAGTCGATACGGACCTGGAATAACAGGACCGATAAAAGGGACAATGTTGAGTCCCATTACACTGGGAAACTCCTGTGAAGGTTTAAATCAGCCGCAATCTGGCCTTTAAATGTCCCATTTGGAATGACTTCAATATCAACACACAATACGAGTATATGCTACGTGTCTGTAACTTAAGTATTTGACAACAACAACAACACAATATGGTAAATTTTAATTGTGAAATATTCATCGTCCTTTGTTGCACGAGAGATAAATCGGAGTTGAGCTGCAAACCAATTTCCTGACTGAAAAAAAAAAAGAGCCTCTGCGTGGGGAGACGTTAGTCTGAAATGCTGTGTTGAACCCTCCTGTACAGAATGCAGGCAGTGTAGAGAAAAAAAAAAATCAGAAATTACAGTGCATGTCTACAAAAATAAAAATAAAAGTGAAAACATTTACTGTTTGTACAGTAACATACTGTATATTTCCACAATGACACTAGATAAGGCTGGTGACTACATTACGTAAATAGTTAATTATTGGATACCTTTCTGTATGATTTCAAAAACTAGTGACACAGAATATAGGTGTTGGTTTTTTTTTAAACAAACGTAAAAAACAACAAAAAAAAAAGACAAAACAAAGTCAAATAAATCCTTTGTGTAGTACACAGCTTTCTTTGTTCCAGAGGAACAATATGGTAAACCTTTGCATTTGCTCAATGCAAGTGCACCAGTCTAGATTCAGTCTTTCCTTCTTTCCCGTCTTCCCCATTTTCATCCTCAGTGGTTGTTTCCTCATGCTTGCAGGTTTTAGTGCCTCTGTTTGAGTTACAAACAGCGCCCCCTAGATCCCATTCTTTGCCTCATTGTTGTTCATGGCCTCCTTTCTCTGAGCTAGGAAGGGGTACATGCACTTGTCGGCGCCAAGGAACCGGTACATGCACACAATGGCCTCGAAGGGCAGGATGCTGCGGAGACAGGACGGAGATAAGATTAGAGTCATTAGATACTCCTGTGCAGTCTGCTGAATGCTGATGGAGTGAATAGGAGGGGTGTATACATTTATAGGAAGGAAACAGGATATTAAAAAAAGTGGGAGGCAGCTCACCTTTTCATGAAGTTAACCATATAGACGATGCGAGGCGTACAGATCATGGGCTGGTCGGTGAGGATGGCCCTCATGGCCTGTTTCACACAGAACTCGGGCTTCAGTGGAGGCAGAAAAGGCTCAATCTCCTTCCTGGATAGAAAAAAAAATACACTGTCTATAAACCCTGTTGTTTAAGAGCCAAAAATTCAGAGGAGCTCAAATCAAATGCACTAAAACTGGCTAAAATTTGAAATAGCCACTTATATGTAATTGAAATCATCCAGAAACAGGCTTCCTCATGTCAACTTTTATTGAATCCAGCTTAACTTAATTTACTTTTATAGGTATATAAGTAAGAAGAATTACTAGAAGTCTAAATAAATTTGTTAAAAAAAAAAGTAATACTTGTGTAAAATGTTATTGTAACAGTGTGATAGAGATTGCTCTGAAGTGGAGGGACAGTAAAGGCAGCGTGCCACCTGCTGACTGTAACCGTCAAACAAAGTGAGGACTATTAGAGCAGCGGAGGGGGGCTCAGCCCAGGTGCACCTGTTGGTGAGGTTTTCCCCTGGGAAAGTTGCTTTCTTTTGTTTAAACTGAGCACTGACCGATGGCATACGAGCGACTCTGTAATGTCCCTGACACAACACGAACCATCAGCTGCTGCTTTGAAGTTTAAAAAGGTGTTTGCGGGGCAATTTTATACGGTGAAAATTAGAGATGACAAACTCGTCCCAGGTGCAAGACAGCTTTAAAGGAAGTGCACACAAAAACAACTACACTAGTTGGAGTGTGTGTGTGTGTGTGTGGATGCTAACCTTATCCTGCAACCTTTGAACATTCCCGTGTCTACCAGGTAAGGGCACACCAGAGTCATGTTGATGCCATCCTTCTCCGAGGCCTTCAGCTCATGGCTCAGCGACTCGTGGAACCCGATGGCACCGAACTTGCTGGCACAGTAGTCCTGGGGGGATAAAGAGAGAACAAGTTAGCCCTGTAAAACTCTGCCCCTGCCTGCACTCAGGGACCACAGAGAACATTTTCAAACATGCCCCGCGGGCACAGAGGTCTCCCCTTGCTGTTAATGATACAGCCACAAAAAAAAAAAAAAAAATAACCTGAGCGAGCCCGTCGGCCGCTCTACGGTTTCATTAGCATTCTTCTCCTGTGCATCAGGAGACCGCTCTGCTTGGGGGGGAGGTTTTGATGTGGTTCACTGTGGAAATAATCTTTAAAAAAAAAAAAAAAAGAAAGAAAAAGAAAAGGCCTGGGCAAACACAGATGCGTGTCGATAAACATGGGGAGGATAAAGAGATTTGACTGTGCCCACATGACAAGCGAGGGCTTTGGTTCCCTGAAACTAATGTGTGCGTCTGAAAATGACATTTGAGGCATTTCCAGGAAGCATAATAGGTTAACAAAAACTGACTTGAGTGCCTTTGAAGGGGGGGTGGGGGCTTGATCATTATGGATGAATGCTTGTGCAACAAAAGCAAACATGCAGCTATAAAAACAAAGCTAAATGGAGTAGTAGTCCCTGCAGACGAGCTGAAAATGACACCATGCTCAGCAGAGGGGATAAATTAGAAGTCCGTTCTGTGAAATATTAAAATAAAAACCCCCTCATAGGGCCAAAAAATGTACTCCCTCTGTGACTATAGAGATAAATGAGCCCAGTAAATATTTTAATATGCATTAAAATAACAAAAAGAGTCTGTGCTGGGGAGAAAAAAAACTATAGGAAGGAAAACAAAAATCTTATCCATTGAAAGCTGCTGTGAGCTGAATACTGAGTGAGTATCAAGTTGTGCACAAAGCCGTGATGAAGATGTCTCTGTCCCTTGGGGAGCTGTCAGCTCATTCTGGCCCCGGGGCCAGAGCCCAATAGGGGCCCAACACCCCCACTGCTGCAGATAGAGGAATCTATAGGAGGCTCCCCAATGCTCATCTGTGTCCCTTAATTTAACGGGTGGAGGGACAACTAGAGAAAGGGGGCCTAACCTCCCTCGGCCCAGTGTGCTTGCTGGCACGCTGAGGGCTTTGGAGAAATACACTGGTTTTGGATGGTGGGAACGATGGGATGTGTATGTGTTGTTGTGTCTGATACTAACCTCCACTCCAGCTGTGCTGAATAAACCCAGGGAGCTGGCAACCGTCACAATGTGACCATGATTCAGCTCCAGCATCTTGGGGAGGAACGCCTTGGTGGTCTGGGGGAAGGACAGAAGAGACAGAAGGGCAGAGAGAAAAAAAGAGGAAGGTTAGTTCACTTGTGCAGTTTGTCTGTGCCAAAGCCCTTTGATCCTCTCTGCCTCCCTCTCATTCCCCCCTCTCCATGTGTTTCTCCCTCTTCTCCATGGTGATGCAGGGAGAGGCGTCTGAATGAGAATTCATAACAGGCACAAAAAAACAGACGAAAAATCAGTCTGAGCACTGGAGGTGCAGCTTTGGAAAATAAAAATAAATTAAGTTGAAAGTTTTTTTTACTTTTGTGCTACATGTGAATTAAATGTCGATGGAAGATGAAGAATGAGATATTCTCTTCTACAGGTTTTTTTTTTTTCCCTGAACAAGCAGGTGTGTGATTGTGATGTGTGTGCCGCTGTACAATCTGTTCTTTCCCACACAGATCTGGTGCCCGTTGTTGGGCCCGGCTCTAAAGACTTGGTGACAACACCAATCATAGGCCTCCGTTCACTCAACAACAACAATGCGATTCAGCCTCTCGTCTGCCCACACAGCCTTGCGCCCTGCCCGAGCCGCCGTCAGTGGAACAATCGGCAGCGAGATGAGCTCTGAGATGAAAGAGTTTCATCTGAGCGCCACGTGAGAGCCCGAGTGGTTCCACCGGCCCGTCCAATGAGAGTTAGTGAGGTGGTGAGAAGAGCAACCCCGCGGAGGACATTCAGAGATCAGCTGATTAACCTACGGATCCGTTCATCATGCTGCCTGTCTGCTGACTTTGGACACAGCATGAGCCAATCAGCAGGTGTGACATGTGACGGCAATGACAGGAACTGACCAATCACTCTCCCACCAGGAGGTCTACAAACAACCAGCAGGCCTTTTGTTGGAAAGACTGTTACATCTATTCAGGTCAGATGTGCGCTGCCATAGTGAAGAACAATGCATGGAGCCTGAAACGCTTGTGAAATGCCACTGAGACTGCGAATGAAAACCCTGAGGACAATTTAATATCAACATGTGATCCCCGATGTTGCTGGAACAATTCATCAATAAATTGATCAAATTATGAAGTGATAAATTTCATCAGAACACAATGACAAGTAAAAAAACACCCAACTTTTGCTGCAGTTGGTTTTTTAAAAATGAACTCTGGATTTTTTGCAAGCATTTTTAGAACATCACTTTTTGTTCTGGAAAATTGGGGTTAGCATTTGTTATTCCTTTTAACAGTTTCATACTTAGCTCCCAATAACTCTGCAGTCGTATAAACGAGAGGTAACAGTTTCCTTGGTTGGTACAGTGTGTAAGCCCGGCCAGAGAAAATGATTCAGACTCCTCTGTAAACATTTGCTAGAGGGGAGCACGGAGCCAGAGAGCGCATGGTACCAGGTAGTACAGCCATGAAAACCACTGGCAGGGGAGGAAAAGCCTCATTAAAACTGCACCCAGAGATTAAGTGCATCGGACCTACTGACTTCTAGTGTAATCTCTGCTTTGCTTTACGTCGTTATTTACACATCTTTTCCCTTTTTTTGGGGGGGAAGGAGGTAAAACTGGAAGCAATAAGTCAGATCTGCTGCTGCATGCAGAAAAAGGCTGGCGAAAGCGAGATGACTTCACTGTTTTGGAGTTCCTTCTATAGCCAGGTACAGTATAACTGATCTGACTCAGCTCCAAACGTCTGCACTTTTCCAGGACATAAATTTTCAAGTTGCTGCAATATTCAGCTCATCGAATGATGGGGCCCGAGGAGAGGGAGCGAGAGAACAGGAGGCCTGGATAAAAGCTGAGAAAGGCCTCTGCACGCCAGAATGGCAGTGGACGAGGGGAGAGATTTGCGTGCAAATGAAGCATTAACTTAAGATATGCCCGTACCTGACTTGAGCCAATGTTTCCCCACTCCCACAGCAACTTTCAGAGAGCGAAGAATGACTTGATCTGGCACGATGCTCGACGACTAAAGCCAGCACTCAAATGCAACCGGACAATTTTGCTGAGTGGTCTGAAAGTAACTGGAACCGATGGAGGAAAGGCTAATTCCCTCAGCTGGAGGACACGGATAAACTTGAACAAACGTCCCGTCTCTCTCCCACCCTCGCGTGATGTCCTGCTTCTCATGGCAGCTCTGGCATGTGGGTATGACCCCCGCTGACCTCTCAGACACAAAATGTGTGAAGGCAACCAGGGGCTCGTGTCTTACATCAGAGCTGCCGTAATTGGGTCTCAACGCTCCCTTGTTCCGCTAAATTACCCGCTGACACAGTCGGGCCTCCTTGGCCTATGTGGGGGTGCCTTGCCCGCTGCACCCTCTAATTGGTGCGTGCCCCCAGGAGCATTTAAGCCAGACAAAGCTTCTTGCAGCTGGGGTGTCAGGCTGCATTAGTGCAAGCGCCTCACCAACAGGAATATGAACAAAATATTGGCCTTTGCATAGGACCAGATGGCCATTTAATTGGGCTGACTTCTCTCTGTTTGAGAGAACGAAGAGGAGAGAGAGAAAGAAAGAAAAAAAAAAAAAACGCCCGAGCTCGTCTGATCCTACGACAGATCGTGGAATTTGAGTGGGTTGTGTTTACTGGTCATCAGGGACGCTGGATGCGGATTGGTCATGTTGTGGTGGCCGTGGTAATCAGGAAGCCTCCGCTACAGTCGACTAAACCTCAACCTCCTGCTGTTTGCTCTAATGGAATCCAATTTACCTGGAAAGCAACAGCATCGATAGGTCGAGGGGGGGCAGAGTGTCGATGCACTGCGATCGCTAAGGCTCTCAGCATCCAATAGAGCGTGTCAACAGAGCTACATGAATGCAAACACTACAAGTACAATTATCTTTGCTGTGGGTGTCTAGTGGACTCACTGATCATTTTTGCGGACCAATTTTCTTTAGAAAAGGCTGACACATTGGAGGTTTGAACTAAGACTTGTGAATGTTTTACATGAAGAATCTGTCATTTCAAAAGACTCATCACATTTAATGGGGTCTATTTGCAGCTTTTATATGCTTTTAAAACATCTTAAAGAGGTGTTTTTCAATGAATAGATGCTTTGTAAAAGCGTTAAAGCTCCAGTGGTAGTTCAATGTGATAAAATCAATTGATTGTAGATCATAAGATACAATTTGTCTAAAAGGCTGACTTTTAAAAAAGATCTTCACGTCCAAATACATCTGATGATTTTTCCTCGTTCTCCCAGTTCTCATAACTTACCCATCCAGAGCTGAAACTACACAACCATTTTTATAATTGATTTAAGTTGTTTATTGAGCAAGAATGCCAAACATTCTTTGGTACCGGCTTATCAGATGTGAGGATTGGTTGCAGTACTTGCTTATGTGATACTAAACTGAACATCTTTGGGTTTTTGGACTGCTGATCAGATAAATCTAATTTAAAGGCATCCGATTGGTCTCGGGGAAATCGTAATGGGCGTTTCTCACGTCGATATAATTAGCGGATGAACAGATAACAAAAACAACTTATTTGCAGCCCTAACCGTATCCCTTCAGAGCAGGTACATGCTCAGGGAGAGACCCAACGTGGGAGCAGCCATGGCGAGCTCCAGTGAGGGGTACAGGTGCACCAGGCCCAAGGAGGGGCCCATATAAAACCAGTCAAGTAGGACCCTTCTGCCTGGCTGCCTCCTTTCTCTGGATACAGCAGGAATGTGGCCTGCGGAACTTGGCTCCTGTCGCCTGGCATCTTGTCAAGCTGATCCACAGACAAGAAACCAATTGTCAGATAAAGTGGGTCAGCAGCAGCTTACCATTACCCTCTCGCCTCGCCTGTGGAAGGGACGGCACTGCCTTCCTTCCTCCTTTCTTTCCTCTGCTCTTTTCCCGCCATGTCACTGCCGAGCGCTCTGCGCTTTCATGTAGTCGCACAAGAGAGGTACGATTTCCATGAGGGGGGGTGGAGGGAAATTACTGCTTATTGTTCACAAACCCACTGTTGGATAACCAGCTCAAGATGCTGAGGATGATTTCCTTTCATGTCATTCCACTAGACACACACTAATCCTCAAATACAAACTGGTGACACTTACTGAAATAATTGCACATTCCCCGTCCCGGCATGACTAAAGGCATCGTGAATCGCCAGCTGGATTAATCAAAGCACCATCAAACAAAATTACATGTTATGACCCCCCTGCCTCATAAAAACCCAAAAGAGAGAGAGGGACTGAATCATATCTGTTTGTCAGTGTTTGTGTGTGTGTGTGTATGTGTGTGTTTGAGTGTGTGAGGATGTGTGTGTATGTGTGTGTGGCAGAGCCGGATGAACAGAGCTGGCCTCCATGACTGCCATGCAGCTGCACCCACTGCCTCCAAATCAGGTTGGGGGGAGTCAGAGGGGGCCTGTAAAAGGGAGGACAGAAGAAGTGTGGGGTCTAACTCGCCCGATCTGGCACGCACACACACACACACAAACTTACAAACACTCACACATGATTACCACCCATTTCCTGTTCGTGTCTCTATCATTCCAAAAACAAAAATAAAAAAATCATCTTCTTCCTTCATCTGATCTCAGGCCTTCTCTTTGCTTGTTTCACACTCTGTGGTGCAGAGATGTGGAGGATGTTTTTAACCGGACTGAACGTTGGTGTTAATTTAAATAACTGGCTGAAATGAATGCAGGGAAGCTGAGAAGTTTTTCTGGGTCCTCTGATCGCCTACACAAAGTCGAAAAAAAAATCAGTCTCATGTTTTCCAAATAGTGATGCTGATTACAAAGAAAAAACTCCAAGAATAAAATGCACCCGAGTCCGCTGGTAATAACTAAAGAAAAATAAATAACAGTGGTGCATGCAAATCTTTTGTAAATGAAAAATGATAAGAGCAAAGCGACTCTTTGTTTTAATACCAAACTTTGTTTTCAGAAAAATCAAACTCCTCTTTGTGTTATTCTCTAATGTCAACAGTGAAAGCACAAACCTAAATAAATAAAGTTCAAAATCCACTTTGTATGATTAGTTCCCAAGCTGGGCCTATTAGTTGAGTCATGAACAGCAATTAAAGCCATTGTATAAACCTGTTGTTCAAAAAGGGAAAATCTTCAAAGGTTTGTGTAACACACCACCTGCATGCAGTGACTAACTGTACCATGTTTGTGTAACAGAGGAAAGTGGACAGGTCCCTGTTAGTCTAAGCTCTATTCATCTAGCTTGTGTCTTTAATGAACCACATCCTCTATTCTGGCTGTCGCCATTCATTAAGTCCCTCTTTCATCTGCCCCCCACCCCTAAAGAAACCACACTCTCCACAGTATATGGGAGAACACAAACACGGGCCCCTATTAAGAATCCCAAATCTGCCACCCAACCACTGGATCCTGACTCCAAATCCTGGATGTAAAAGATCGCGAAGATAGCCAGCAGAGAGGCACATGAATAGCATCCATTAAAAAGGAGGAAATACACAACCTGTCTGACGGACAACACAAGAGATTTTCATGCTCAATTAGGGAGCTTCGCATTCACCGCGGTTTCATGGTATCATTGAGAAAGCAGTTCTCCGTAAAAAAGAAGAGCCTGCGGCCAAAGTTTCAAAATGGGCATCATCCGCTCCACTACATCCATTGCTCAATACATCGTGACAAATTCAATCAAAGATAAAATGGTCAATTCAGAGTCATGCCACCAAGCAAAGGACACATTTTAAATCTTTGCAATTTACTCCACAGCAGGCCTATAAACTAATTTGAGCACAATCACCGCAGAGCCACAGAGGTGTCCGCAGCCAAGCAATGCAGTCAGTTATCATTAGTGGTCTTTTTGGGGGATTTAGGAGAGGGGCTTCAATGCTGAACAAGTATCAATACAATCAGAAAAGGTTGCTCTTGTCAATGGATTTCTAATAGTCTCCCACACCCTCAAAACACACACATGAGAAAGCTGCAATAGCACCTGGCCTGCTTTCTGCTGCGGCTTACATGCTTATCTTAAGTGCAACATATTCACTCCATCAAGTCCATGTAGCCTTTTAGATAAGTATTCACACTGAGAGGCCAGTGGAACGGGGCCAGGGTAAAAATCTGATACACAACAAACCATCGCCTGCCAACAAAATGTGGCGAGCTGATCCAACACAGATCCAACCCACGTACAAGAACCCCCTGCTTCTATCACGCAAGTCAGATTTGTGCAGAAGTGAAGTGAGTTGCAAAGAGGAGAAGGAGAGGGGGGAAAGGCTGACATACCAGGTGGATCCTCACTGACCGGGGATGCCAGAGAGCAGCCAAGGCAAGACTTTACAAAGCCAAACCCGTGACTTTTCTCTGGCAGAATTAAACTAAGTGGAGCAGATATTTGAACGTGCAACAGAACCATTTATGGTCATACTTTTTCAATCCTGAAGACACACACACACACACACACACACACACACACACACACACACACACCTTTGATTCCTAAGTGTGGCACACAGAAGGATAAGATTATGAACAGGCATGCAAGTCAGACTGGAAACATTCCTGTGAACCTAGCAATACAGTAAACATATTTCATAACTCTGCCCATGGAAACGGAAGGCAGAGAAATCAGACCATCACACTGTAAAGTCTTTTTGCATCGACTCACCCAGAAGTGTGCATGACAGTTGACCACCATGGTGCGCTCGATCAGCTCGTCGGGACACTCCAGAAGGTGATGGCCGGAGACCACACCGGCATTGTTGATCAGTATGTCCACCTCTCCCACCTCTCGACGCACCTTCTCAGCTGTAGAATACACACTCTCCCGCTTTCCCACATCACACACATAGGTGTAGACCTGTGGCTTAAAAGGAGGGACCTCCTCTACTCCTCCAACAGGTCCTATGGGGAAAGAGCAGGTGATAAAAGTGTTCAGTGAGAAAGTTTCTAGTTCAAATTTAGTTTTGTTGATCTTCACATGAATAAAGCTTACGAGGATTGTGATGCATGTTAGGAGATTACTTTTTTTGCTGCTGCATACTTTTAAAATAGTGGTAAGGAACCACTTGAACAAGTATTAAAGTCACCCTTATTTGAAAATTATGAGATTGTGTGCAACTATGTCTGTGTTTCTTGTTATGTGAAACATTTCAGGGTGTTCATTCTCATTGTATCACTCTGTCTAAATCAACACAGCAGCTGGTGTCCTTGAAATGTATTTTTTTCCCACTGCAGAAACAACTCAGAACGCCGCCTAAGAAGAGACATTTCGCTGACCATGCGTAAAAGCTGATAACATCCTAATTGCTGTAAAAGAAAAAAAAAAAGCAAACTTA
>JAUZTA010000016.1:10333721-10344040 GCA_034780835.1 Ctenochaetus striatus | reverse complement strand
TCCTTGATAGTTAGCAAGTAGAGAGTCTGTGCCCTTCTGAAGATTCAACTGTCCTTTTAACCCCAATGCTGTATATCTGCAGACATTAATTAAATCATTTGAGAGGTAATTTAAACTTAAAGTAAACCATATGTTGCCGGTGACGTATGGCAGAAGAAGGAGACAGAAAAGGACTGGGTTAAAAACACAAATGATAAATGCTGCTTCCTCCGGCCAGCAGGGACTATAAGAACTCATGCCACTTATAATCTAGGAGGTTCACTCTTATCTGATTATGATTGCGGGGTAAAGAGGATTTAGGTGCTGGTGCCTAAATGCTAGGCTGTACTGATTAGAAGCCCGGTGGAAGGCTTATGTAACTATAGGAGACTGCAGGGTAAGAGGGGGCGGCGGTGTTCCTCCTAAACGATAAACTCGTCTCCTGTAGCACATCCAATGATTTCCTAAAGGCCAAATAAGACAAGATAGTGCAATACAAACTCCTACAGGTTAGAGTTATTATCAGCCACTCTGCCTCTTTCATAAAGGCATCACCTTGAGAGAATAACTGACTTAAAGTCATTGAGACGAGCTTATGAATATAATTGGAGACCCACATCATCAAAATCTGATTTCAGCAGTCAAGGTCAGTACCCGTTGGGCAGGCTTTTCACAAAATAAGCAAAAAGATGGGAAGGTTTCTTCCATAAAAACGCCAATGTCTATTGATTTAACCCCCTGAAGTCTGGCCACAATCCATGCAGAGATGAAAGGATGAAGAGTCAAGCCGGACTGCTGTTTGAATATGGAACATAATCTAGAGAACCTTTTACGTAATGCTGACTTAAGGCTTCTCCCTAACTTTCTCTATCCTTACCTCCCAACATCTTTTGACTTTCAACTACTAATTCACCCAAAAGGCCAAACGCCCGCTTCAGTGCTGCAACAGACGGATGGATGGTAAGCGGCTGTCTGCAGTGATCTGAAACAACAGGCAGCTGTGGACTTACAGCAAAACTATGTGCTAATTGAATTTGCTCCTGTCACACTTGAAGCCACCAATTCATTCTGTCACCACTGTTGTGTCACATATCCTTGTCTGTGTGTGTGTATTCGTCAACAAAATTATGTATTGTGCATTTGCGGCTGCACTGCATGTAGGCAGATGAATATGACAAAACTGACATTCACAAAGATTTCTACAGCTTCCTCACATTGTGTCATCATCACCATCAGTGTCTGTTGGTGGACTGACTGTGGCTGCTCCCAAGCGTGGGAGGACCAAACAGCACAAGTCTGCACCCATGCAGGCCCATTGCTTAGCATTCCCACAAGCTAGACCAGATTATTAGATAAAGAAAAGAATGATGGTGCACATCCACATTAGGAGCAAGCACAGGGCTAGACGTGGCTGATGTAGGGAGGAGGCGGGGGTAGAAAACCCAACTCGAAATGTCTGGCAGTAGAAACATTGATCTCTTTAAAATGCTTTGAATCCTTGGCTGTTATTTTCCAGAGCTGCCTAGACTGAATGGACTCTAAAGCGAAAAAAAAAAACCCTACACATGGGAATGTAATCTCTCTTAAGACATTATTAATATTCTGAATAGCTTTGCATGAACACAAATCAAAGTAAAAAAATACTGCTCTTGCACGCTATACTTTATTAAAAGTGAGCACTGAAGGCATCCATGTAACAACTAATGGCATTCATTTATGATACCAGGAGCACAACCTGACTCATATGTTAATGTTGAAGCTCTCGCTAAATCACTGGCTGTGCAGCAAGCAGTCGGCGAGATCCTGAAATTTATTATACTCTTTCTGCATATCCCGGTGCTCATCTAAACACCAAGCTATATGCAACCACGGCTTCCAATCACATTTCCCGTCACGCTGACAAAAGATACTTTCAGTGGAAAAACAAAAGCAGATGACAAACTGCATTTACAAGTTAGATGCAAAAAGACCCGTCTATGCAGGGAATCATTATTTGTAATGCTGACACATTTGCACAGGGAAATGTAAAAGCAAAAGTCAGACTCCTTACAGCAATCCAGCAATTTGGGTATGGCTTCCTCAGGCTTCCTCCAATGAGCTTGTGCTAAGTGTATTTGCTGCACAATAACACCCATGACTCATTACAAACAAAAGAGGGTCAGGGCAGCACAAATCCTTCTGGCTCAATATCAAGGATGACACGTTCTACTGGATTAATAGAAACGATAGCCTAAAGTAAGGAAACAATGGCGAAACCCATTTAATAATTCTTTTTAGTCAGGATTTCCACTCTAATCTTGTAAAATTTATAGCAAATGACAGTTTGTTTTACCACAACTGTAGTGATATTCAAGCAGAGCAGGGGTGCAACACCAAGCAAAGAGGCCACTGATTTGTTGACGGATATTGATTTAAACTTCGGAAGGATTGGTGATCATAAAATTTTATTGTCAATAAAGTTTCCAAAGCACAAGGCAGTTGTAAAATAATCCAGGTTAAAGCCTCTGCAGGTGAACATGTACAGTACAAGGGCTTGCTCACCTGTGAAAAACCAAGCACCAGATAGAACTGGACACATGATAACTCCTTGATCCCTCCTTCTGCTCCTTATCCTCCTTTTCACAAGATAAGGCACTCAACCAAAAGTCACGCAGTAACACAGAGAGGCCACTGCATTAGCCCATGTCCTCTTTGTTTTGACCACTGCATTCATTATTCATTGGGAAAGGTTTGCAAAGATCCAGCTCAGCATCCTGAGGCGTAGCTTACATGACTGCATCTCTTACATCACTCTCTCTCTCTCTCTCTCTCTCTGTGTCTTAGGGTTTTCCTCTGTCACTATCTTCCCGTCACCTCGCTTCTCTCACTTGTGGCTTTCTCCACACACAACTCCGCCGCTTTCTCTGACCATTTTTTCTTCAGATTTGTTTCCGCCTTTTCTGTTCTGCGAGGGCCCTTGCACTGCTGTTATTGCTAATGAATCTAATCCTAGCTTGATTGACTCTGCTGAAAAGGTCATTCCTCTCATGCTTAACCTTTATTTAAGGGCAGAGAGGGCCATAGGTGCCACAAAGTAGCACACTGGGCTCTGTTGAGGCAGTGTAACAGAAATAAGTGAGGGAGAGAATGAAAGAAGAAAAGATACAGAGAGGGAGAGAGAATATGTGTACGCCTGGAGACTCTGTGATTGCATTTGACAGAGAGCTCAGGTTGCTTGGTATAAAAGCACATGACTGTGTATCAGCCTAGTCATGCCATTTCCCTGGGTCAAGGGCTTTCGAGGGTTCTCACCGAACAGTCCATGCCCCGTAAAAAGGCTCCCCTGACCTCAGGGAGCTGCTATCTGACAGTGGAGCAGCCCTGGTGGTCTAATTCAAAATATACTTTCAGCTGCGGATAACCTTTTGAGTCATGTTCAAGTTCTCCTTGTAGTGCACTCAGCAGAACGTCAATGCAACTCAAATTAGGGTGGGATTTCCATTTAAGGGTTTCACAGGCTTCCCCCACATGATAGCAAACAGGTCAGCAATACAGGGAGACGTGTCTAGAGACTGAGGGAGCCTGCTAAGGAGGTAAATCACTCTAAATATCACAGAGCGAATCAAATTACCCCACTGCTGCCACATGAGTTTGCCTTAAATTAGATATTGGCAGTCTCTTGATAATTGACTCTTATAATATACAGCCTCCCCGTTGGAGGCTGAATACAGTTATTAAGCTGATGCAGGATCCTTGTCAATCACAAATCACTAGTTGATTCAAGGAAAACAAGCCACGCACAGCAATACAGGAAGGAACCTCGAGCAGTTAGTGTCATTTTTAAAGCTGCTTATAAATTTTGCACAAGCTCTGAAATCGAATCTAGCACGATTTCCAAAACCGTCTCCGACAAAAGGAAACATTCTTTTTCGAGGTAAAGAGGACACAACGATGAACCACAATGCACGTAAAATCAATGAGGAGCTGCATTTCTCACGCGAGGGGATGATGTTTCTTCGGTCACACACATGCAGTGCTCTGTGTTTATGATCCTCTGACATGGAATATAATCCCGGCCAGCCCTGCCCTGCACTGCCCGATGATGAGATCAGGACACTGGAGACCAAAGGTAAATTACCAGTGATTGGATTTCATCAAGGTTGACCTACCTAATTGAGGACTGAGCCAGAGTGGGGATGTAATGAGGAGGAGGTGGAGGAGGAGCCGCAAGAGATGTCATCATTTTACCGGGGACGGCCTTGATATATCTACACGGGCTTTTGATTTCTGTAAGATTTGTCAAGTGCAAACGAAAACCTGCTTGTGACTGATGCAGCAGTTTTCTAAACATGTGGTGCGTGGGAGGGGAGAAGCGTTGATGACTACCTCCGTCGCGATCAAATCCGATAAATGTGCTGAAGGTAAATATAGTAAACGACGCCAGGAACGACAGCGTTCGTCGACACACCTGCAACAAACTTTTGACATCCTCCTGTCATCCGGCTGACTCACAGTCAGAGCAAGAAAGACTGACACATAATAGCTCGGAAAAAAAAAAAAGACTTGTACCACTTCTTCCAAGAGATATACTGTGTCACAAGTGTTTGACAGATCTGCTCTGCACTGACATACTTTGTAACTGCAGAGAAAGCAACACAGGAAGTTGGCACACTTACTTATTAGTTTATCAAAAGTCTAAACGTAGCTCCTGCAGTGATTTTACGACTGGTGTATCAGTGTCAGGACTAGGGCTGAGCAATATATCGACATTTCTGTGATATGATTCTTATCTAAGATTTTGGATATCGTTGATCGTAATACAGCGTAAGTGTTGTCTTCTCCTGATTTTAAAGGCGGCATAACAGTGAAGTGATGTAACTTTCTGAACTTACAAACTTTTTTTTTGCTGTTCTTTTACAAGCCTTTACTCACTTAGTCATTATATTCACAGTGCTGATGCTGAGTTATCAAAATAATATTTTGTGAGAGTACCATTAGTCATCCCTACATAATAATCAGAATATCACTATTAAATATTTGGTCGAAAATATCAGGATATGTGACTTTGACCATAATGCTCAGCTATGAAATGCACTTTGATATGATGTTTGCTTGCATGTCAAATATCTGCATCTACGCCTTCTACTTTTACTTTTATAACATC
Organism: Ctenochaetus striatus; assembly: GCA_034780835.1. Taxonomy (NCBI): domain Eukaryota; kingdom Metazoa; phylum Chordata; class Actinopteri; order Acanthuriformes; family Acanthuridae; genus Ctenochaetus; species Ctenochaetus striatus. The sequence goes on along the minus strand of JAUZTA010000016.1, from coordinate 10,338,918 downwards.
CACACAATTTTTTTACCCAAAGGCAGCATCTTTCTCTGAATTTGACTCAGTCCAAACAACTGTTGCTATCAACACAGAGAGAGAGCAGACAGACAACACAAGAAAACACCTGGTATGAGTACAGTACACTCCTGTTTAGGATTCAAATCGATGAACTCATGCTTATTTATTTATTTTTTTTACAGGTGGGAGTAGGCCTTTAATATGTGTGCTGGTAATGTGTTATGATCCAGGCAGAGAGTCCGGCTTTGATATGTGAGGAGGAAATGTGAGATGGGGGCGGTGTGATCGCACTTCCAGTTTTGGTTCCCTACCTTGGCAGCCACCGAGGAGCTGGGCTTCTCCAGGAGATCCCACAGCTTCTTCCTCTTGTCTGGGCAGCAGGTGTTATCAAACTCTCCCTCTCCCTCCCTGTCCCTCATTGTCTCTGCCTCCCTCCGCAGCTCCTCATTCATCTGCTCTTTTTTCTGGTGGTAACGGGCCTGGCAGCAGGACTCCAGGTAGATCTCGTCAATCCCCCAGTAGTCTAACTCCTGGCCAAACGAAAGGGCGCACATCTCCTCCATCATGTGTAACTTGCCTGTGCGGTAAAAGTTCAGAATGGAGGTGAAGGCCCCCGGGTGTCGGTCGAAGAAGTATTCGTTTTCATTCAGGCTGTAATCATCGCAGACCTCCATCAGGGACTCGTGGGTGTTGCAGTCTCGTAGCTTGCCGAGCCGGGTCCTGGGTAGCCTGTCCAGGGTCCGCCACAGAACCTCGTGGTTTAGACCCCCGACGTTAAGGCGGACTCTGCGGGAGCGGGCTTTGGTGCGGATGATGTCGATGGGCTCAGGGGGCAGGGAGGGAGTGGTTCGGATGTTGGGGGGCTTGAGCCCTGCAGGTCCAAGCTTCTCAGCCATGGTGATGGAAAAGAAGACTTGCTGGGGAAGATGTTGCAATGATGGAAAAAAGGAAATAGAAAAAAAAGTCTAAAAATTTTTGTATTATGTTGGATCCTCTTTAGGGAAGTCCCTCCATGGCTGAGGAAACAAAAGAGACAGAATGTGAGAAGACTAAAAACTGATCACACACAAGTTAATGAATTCAGCATTAAAAATTTTATTTATTAAACTGAAAATATTAAATGCTTTGTTCTTTGAAAAGCAAAGGATACAGCAGCACTTTACAAGCAGCACTGGGACACGGTCACCTGTTACTTCAAACTGTCAGTCAAAAATAGCAACAGCTGCACGGTGTTATTGATCCCTCTCATCACATTTCTAGGAATCAATGATTTTGTTTTAACAGTCAATATGGCTGCTTTGCCTTCCACTCCGCTTCAGCACTGTTATGGCTGTAGTGAGGCAATGAACTCGTGCTGGAGCACTACTTTCTGTGCAGCCCCTCATGGTCGCAGTGGGACTCAGCGGGTCAGGAAACAAATGAAGTGAAAGAAGATGTCAAATCAACCGATTTGTTCTGAATGGATTTGAATGGGTTTGAATGGAGGAGGCATGTGTGGCAGAAATTTATGGAGTCTTATTTAACTTTTCATTTTAAAAGACACATGGTCATTTTAATCAGTTTCTGACAATTGTAACAAGTGCATATAAAAAAGCCACTACAAAGCATTTTTTTTATTTCAACAGAAGGATTAAAAAGCTCCTTACACTTGGATAAGTACTAAAAATAATAAAAGTAGTTGAAAATATCAGGATCTTAATATGATATTAAAATCATATTTCTATTTTTATTAGGGACAGAGCTTGTATTTTCCTTGTACAGTATAGAGATAGCGGGTGTTCTTGAATGCAACAGTTTTTAGTCACATTTGGCACTGCCTGATAATCTCTATCACGAAGCAGCCAGTTTTACAACCCGAATGGAATATTAGGAGTAGTAGTGAATAGAAAGGGGTTTAAAGAAGCACCAGATTGTTAATCTACACGCCTTGACTTGTTCTGCAGTCCTATAAATTCAAAAACACTGCAAACCTGTTACGCTACACCGTATTCTGTGCTCTGTAGGGTTTTCAAGATCCAACACCTTTAAAGCAAAATATAAAATCCATACGGGCGACGCACTCTGTTCAAAGTGGAATCCAAATTTTTAAAAAGTCACAGAAAAACAGTCTCTCTCACCTTGTCGAGATAAACCACCTTTTGCATGCAAACTCCTCTTGTTCCTAGGGGAGTAAAGGATGAAAAGGAAGCCGGGATCCCCCTCCAGTCAAGCGGCCACGACCGTAGAGAGCACTCCGCGGACGCCGCGCAGAGAACGCGCGTCCCACATTTTGTAGAAAAATGAAAAGAAGAAAAGGAAGGAAGGAAGGAAAAAAAAAAAGCTTGAATGTCTTCCTCTAAAAATGATCACCGGAACAGAACCAGTGCTGTTTCGCCATCGGAACACAGAGAAAAGAGTCCTGCCTTCATCCAAAAGCTCGCAGCGTGCGGAGAAGACGGGCTCACTGAATCACTGTACTGCAGACGTCGTGCGCGTAAAAGGCAACGGGAAGGAACGGGATAAGCGAACTGCGGAGTGTCCCGCTGTACTCTACATTAGGAGGAACGGAGGGGTGCACGCGGGCTGCACCACATCCGAGAGGTGAAAAACCTTAATGCAACTGGCATGCGGATTAATGCTGACAGAATATCATTTAGTTCCTGGGAAGTGTGCAAAGAGACTTGGCAGAGTTTGTTTTTTTTCATTTTTATTTTTTCTTTAATTATCATAATAGGCCGTAATACAAAAACACGGAAAAACACATACACAAACACAAACAGGCCATAACCTTTATCTCATATTTCAGAAATGACATGAGCATCATTGAACCCCTGAAGGCTGGTTTTGAAGTGTTGGTGGCAAATGAGATCAGGTGCACAGTTTGCTATTGGCGACTTTTAGTGTGATGAGCATGAAATGTTGTGTTGATCCTGACTGTAAATGCATTAAAAAAAAGTCTGAGCTTGTTCTTTGCAGCACTGTGAAGAATCTCCTGTACGAAGAACATAAGCACAAGAAGAACTACTCCCCCACACCCCACCCCACCACCACACACACCCACCCATTATGAGTGAAAAAGCAAAAACCTCAAAGGTAATAGCTAACCAACCATTTGAGATGCTCCATTTGACCCACACAGCAAGTAACCTGATCCGCACAAGACAAGAAGATGCCCCGGCCCTTTTTTTTTTTTTTTTCTTGACCACTTGAGAGAGCGGTCTGCAGCAAGGCAGCTGTAAACCCATGCACACACACCTCATGTCAGGTATTCAAAGTCCATCTTATTTATCAGCCATCAATATGTAATTATCTCCCCACTCCCTGGTCTCAAATGAATAAATAGTGATATTAAATTATGTATCCCTTATTATCTCTCAGATCGTTACCTACACTGCAGGAAAGCTCTCCTCCCTCTTCTCTCTCTAACCCTCACTCTCAGCTCATACAGTGTTCAATACAGCAATGATATTTCCACATTAAGCGCATGTTTCAGTTGAACATTTCCCCTTAGCCAAGCATTTTTGCAGAAATTTGATTATACTCATGCATACGTGTAATTGATTTCCTTGCCATGTTCCTTCCTTCCAGTGACAAGTGATCAATAATGCTGCATTGACTAAATAAGGCCTTTGTGTGCGTGTATGTGTCTTAACTGTGTGGGCACAGTTGCTTGAAGGTCAAAGGCTTTGGCACTGTCCAGATGTCACATGTGGATCTGCACACACACACAGATTCTGCACAGTGTCATCCTGCATCAACTTTATGGCCCTCACATATGGACCTGATTAATTATTTGAAAGTGACTGCAGCACTCTGCTGCCTAGCATATGCAGTAGACTGCTTCCCTCTCTTTTCCATGCAAATTTGATTTGAATATGGCAAGAGGGTTACAGGAGATGATATGCATCACAGGTGGAAAATTCAGTTGAAGTCAAGTTTTGTTTTTTTCCAGCCGCACAGTGTTTATCACAATGACATGTGCTCAGGACTAGAGTAGTGAAGCATCACCCTGACCCCTGTTTGGCAGTTGTAAATTATTCCCTTGACAACAAAACCGCTGATGACACAGTGGTTATTACTTAAAGGTACAGAGAAATGATTAAGGACAATTTGCTGTGTCCCCTATCATTATTATTACCAAACTGGCAGCCAATCAACTGCCCTATGAGTCATGATGTGTGAGGTAGCAGTGATAAAAGAAATATCTGCAGAGCAGAATTGCGCACTACAGCTTGTAAAGCAGGCAAATGTGTTTTTGAGGAGTAATGTGATACTTTTTGCAGAGGCTTCCAGCTCTATACTACCACCACCTGCTTGCATCGGTGCTCTGGGGAGTTGGAGCCAGCCTGTGTCCCACAATGTGGGAGGAAAAACTCCATTTACCAGCAGCTAATTGCTAACTTTCCTTAAAAAAAACTATTGATGCACTACAGGTTACTAAAGACTACAAAATGATTTTTTTTTTCCTTCCTCGAAGGTGTTTGCAGAGATTAGGTTATGCAGGTTTTTTTTTAATTCTTGTGTTCCATGTAGGCATTTGTGCTTGTGTGGGCTGTTGCCATGGCAACCCAAATTGTAGCATCATGCTGAAGAAACACTTCGGGCCAAGGAGCCAGATAGACTTCGGAGCTGTCATGGCTGACAGTGACTAAACGAACTGTTTGTCCAATTAACCCTGGCTGTCTGTGTTTATCAGAATAAATTATGCACCCTGGAAATGATAACTTGATGTCATTATGGGGCTAAATGCCATGCAGAAGTTCTACACAACACAATCAAAAGTGAAGACAGAGGAAAGAAAATTCAAGAAGATCCCAAAGGTGAGGAGTTAACCTAACTTACATAAATGCCACCTTCAGCTTCTCTCTTCATAAGTATGTTCTCATCAATCTTAGACCAAAAAGGTTGACTGAATACACTGGCTGCTTATCCCTGAGCTGTCACTGCCTGCTGTATTTTCCCTTTCCAATTTGTCATAAAATGTGTCCACTCCATCATCCAAATCTCACTGTGGATGCACTTGCAATCCACAGCCGCTGCTTCTGGTGCCGTCAGCACATGATAGAGACACACCATCATCTGTTCATAACACCTTCATTAGGAGGAGCGATGCACATATCATGGCTTCCCTGTGAACAGCTGAATGTATTCGGTCATAGATAAAGAGTATGTAATTACATTGGGCTCTTAAATAATGAATATATTCATAAAAAAG
>JAUZTA010000016.1:10209625-10223205 GCA_034780835.1 Ctenochaetus striatus | reverse complement strand
TTAGAGTGTTTTGACCCCAAAAGGCTCTCCAATATGTGCAGGAATTTACACTGTTTATTTTAATGGAGTCCCGCAACCTACTGCTGCATAGAAACTGCATCATGATGGATTCAGTGTAAGCAGTGGCCAGTTTGACTCACAAACACAAGCAGAGTGTTTTATTACTGCAGCGTCTATTCACAGATGACCTATCTTAGATTATAACAGTAATACTAATAATAACATAAAATCAAACAATCATAGTCCTAACATGCTTTTTAGTTTTGCAGCCAACTACTTTGCACTGAGACAGAAGCCAGTGCAAGATAATATTTCTAAACAACTAATGATGGTAGAAATCTTTAATCGGATAACCAGCGCTTGTTCATTGCGATTAGTGTGTTATGCTAACAGACAGAGGCTGTGTCCCTTTAGCTGTGTCCAGTGTAATTTAAGCCTGTGTGTTGACTGTTGTCTGTGCATCAAACCGATCTGGTGTCACTAACTGATTTAGGTCCATTGTGGGCAGGCATAAAGACGGAGGGGGGTCTGAGCCAGTCCCAGTCCCCGGGACAGACAGGGTTCCTAAGCTACAGCTCTGGCTTCACCACGCCGCAGACAGGACAGGCCCCCTACAGTTACCAGATGCAGGGTGAGGACATCTCCATGAATCCTTCATCTTCTTCTTTGTCTGTCTTCACAAGTCAGTTTGGGTCAAAAAGCAGCATGAGATGTCATCACCCTCTCTTAAAGCTGGCTGCATGTCTAGTTTTACAGTTTTACACATTTGTAGTCAATATAGTGGAAATGGCTAACATCATGAAAAATTTACATTGCCATAAAGCCGATTTTGATTCAGCAACAATCTAAAAATACAGTGGGAATCTGGTGTCTGGAATGTTTTTTCCTGTTTTGTTCTCTGTGTGTATCTATTTCTGTCCTCAAAGTGCTCATCTACTTTGTCCTTCTCTTTTACATTATTTTGCCAATATCACTTTTCACATTTTTTTCTTCTGACTTCTTTATTGCTTTGTCTCCTTTTAGTTTTTCTACCGTGTGTTTCTCCTGCTTAGCCTATCCAAATAAAGTTTATTGTACTCCTTTTCAAAAAGATTAGAGAAAAAGGTCTCTGTCCCTGATTTAATAGCATGCAGAGTCAGACTGATTCACAACTCGGCCCTCTCCCTCAACCCGAAAGATGGTTGCATCCCGGCAGTCGTTATGTGCAGCCACGATGGCTGCCTCCCTTTCCTCCCCTCTTAAAAGAATCAACACAGATGGAAAAATGGCAGGCACTTAGGAGGCACCAGCCATGTCGCTCCCCACTCCCCAGCCTTTGTTTTTTCTCTCCCTGTGATCATATTTGTATTTGTTTAAGAGCTGAGACCGTAGAGATTTATGGCCTTGAAACCGATAAAGATGAGTTGTTGCGCCCTGCACTCCCCCTCTTTTGCTCTCTCAGTGCACTCACACAGTCTTTTTAAATGTAGATCAGACTTTCTGCCATGCAGTGCTTCTGTCACTTTGTGCTGCGCAGTGGTTCATAGCCCCTGTGATCCACCTGCACCAGACAAGGACTGTTAGCAAACAGCTAGCATGGTCTTTATGTTCTCTCCTGCAGTATCTAATGTGTGAGAGTGGAAACATCTCCACATGTTGTTGAAAATCCTCCAGAGCACCTCACAATAAATAACGCCAGCTCAGCAGCAGATGTGGCGTGGGGAAGCTACTTTTCCACGCCTCTTAACCAAATACAGTGGGCCACAGCCAGAGTTTTGCAGAGTGCACCCGAACGCCTGAAAAAATAGGGGCATAGGGAGGGAGGAAGAAAGGGAGCAGGAGACGGTGTGGCAGAATGAAGAAGCTGCTATCCTGCCCTTAGTGGTTTAACTCCCGATGACAGTGTTATTCGCCCATTCATCTTCTAAGTATTATGCTCTTACTCTGACTTTCGGTTTCCCTCCGTCTGTTTCTGTCTCTCCCTCAGTGTCTCTGGCTATCTCTGGCTTTAGGATGCCGCACGTAGCGTTAAGTGTGCTAGTAATTGACAGCCATGTTAGATGACAGATTGACCACCATTCTAGCCTTGGGTTTTCTAACTGTGGCTCTGGCCCTCCGCCACACCATCATTACTCTCTCTGGCCTATTGATCTGCCTGGGTGAGGTGCCTCAGGCCTGGGTGTCCAAACCAAAGACTCTTTTTTTCCTCATATCTGATACTCCCACTCTCTGTCAGTGTCCATGCCGCCAGCCTGTGGCCAGCTGTCAAGACAGAGGACGATTACATTAAGGTTTCCGCTCCTTGCTTTCATGTCTGATGCCATGAAGCTTTGTGTGGGCGCTAAAGTCGTGGCACCGAATCCTAAAAGGGGACAGGCGTTTCTGTGTGTCTCAATTTTGCAGTATCTTGTGGCAGTTTGTGAAGTGCATCTCAAGGATTTTCAGACAGTGCCTTAAACATCAGAGGTGTGTAAAGAGACAGAGAGATTGCGGTGATGGTGGGACTGAGCAGATGCTAATTACATGAATAATTGGATTCCAGCATTCTGTTCCAGTCCGAGCTGAAGGAGCTGAAGCTGCGGTTGCCTTTTTAAAAGGAGAGCCCCATCTGGACTTCATAGCCTATTCCCAAGTGGGGCATACAAACTTCTGCTACAAATATTGTGCACTGATGATAGACATAGCCCATGGCAAGGGGACTGATCAAGCAAAGCAAATGGACTTCCAATTGTGGAGCCAGAAGGCAGGAGGGAAGGAGAAGAGGAGGGAGGGATGATGTCTGGTCTTGAGTGAGTGAACTAACTGGAGCAGGACAGGGGGAGGGAGAGAAAACATGCCCCCTGGGGAACCACAAGACCCCCTCCTTCTCCCCCTGCCATAACCAGCACCACCACTCTCAACAGCATGGGCTCATTCTCACTGGGCTAGCAGGGGTCCCTTCGTCTTTTATGTGGCTCCTTGTTCTCCACAGAGCAGCCCTCAAACCCTGGCAGTGGGAGCTTTTATGACCGTTTGAACTGTGCATTAGGCTAATTTGTTGTCCTTCGCAGCCTCACCCCTCCTCGTCTCTATCTTATTGTTCTGTCAGACTTTCACTTGATGTTGAACTTTCTGCGGAGAACACAAAAGTTTTTAAATTCCCCCGGCAGGCCTTGAAATATCAAACACAACAACAGAGAGAGAGAACAGCTCTGTTGAAAATAAACGGTAGAGACCTGGATTAAGAACAAGGTAAAAACCTGCTCTGTGTGTGTGTAATTGCCGGAGAGCCAGGAGTGAGACACTGCACAAATAATTAGTGGATCCTGGTAATCTTGGGAGCTTGGGAGGTATTTGTTTCCCTCTTTTAGCCACAGTGCTGCCGGGTGCTTAGCTAACTGACAAGGCTAAACACTTCACCACGTCCTCTGTTTTCCATGCTTTCTTCCATACCATACCCTTAACCCCCCCCACCACCACCACCACCACTTCCCTGATCCTTCCCCCTGCTCTGAAAGCTGCTTCACGTTTGTCACGGTGTGGGAGGGCCCTCATGATGGGGCCAATGACCAGAAGATGAAAGGAACTCCCTCTGTTTGTCTCTAGGAACAAAGGTGTAATTACGCCCCCATTTAGGAACAGTAAATTTATCTCCCCCTTCGTTTTCACTGAAGCTATGGGATGTTTTTTGGTCAGTAAAGGAGCTTTTTGAACAAATGCAATTGCAAAGCTCAGTAATGTGGGTGTATGGAGCAACAGTTGGTCTTTATCTGGTGGCATTATATAAAAAAAGTCCTGTTTAATAATTTTAGTTTTATGCATAATTAGATTTGTTTAAACTTCAGTAGACATTTTTTCAGTTAAAGATCCATATAAAGCAACTTTTATTCCCTTACAAAGCACAATACGCATCTTATGTTAAAGCAAAATGTGCAAAAAAATGTTTTTTTTTCTCAAAGATCATGATAATATTGATCTCTGGATTGACCTCAAAAGTTTGGATCACTTCAGCTTTAATATACTCAGCTCTCTCATGCCCCCCTTGTCACCCTGCTGCCTCTCCACCAGTCTGTGATCCCCTTTAAGCTGCTCCTCCTGCTGTTCCCTCGCCTGACATGACAGTACAGGTGGACGGCCACTGAAGAGAGAAGTCATGCCCCCAGGGGCCCCCGCTGCCCCTCTCCTCTATAAGTCATGTCATGTATATTATTAAGCCATTAGATGCTATCAACCCCTTTGAATGATTTAATTACCCAGGAGGACCGTCCTTTGAGCAAGTGAAAAGAGAAACATACATATTTATTAGGGCTGGATGTCAGCAGCAAACCCCCCCTCAGCAGTGCTCCTCATTCCTGCCTCAACCATCCGTCCTTGTACACCTCTGTCTGTCTAAGCTGCCCACAGAAAGCGCCCCCGGCACTCTCATGCTCCAAACCCTGTGCATCCACCGTTTCCACCCCCCTTTACCCCACGCCACCCTCCAGTAGCTCATACACAGCAGTCTCTTGTCCTCCTCACATTGTGCAGGCTTGGTTCTGTCCACCCCTCACCCCTTTTCTGCTCCCCTCTGTCATTCATCAGGCCTGATCCAATCACTGATAAGAAAGGAAGAGGAGAGAGATAAGGCTGCTGGGAGCAGTCCCTCAGGCCTCCCTCTGTTCACTACCTCAAATAGTTGTTTCACAAAAGACTAATCTTTTTTCCTCTAACAATGTGCCATTTCATTTCTGTCACTGCACTGCTTGCAGTACCACAAATTTAATAATGTTTTTTTGATAAAAAAAAACACTCAAAAGTTCTTTTATTTTCCTTCTAGGTGGTTCTTTCACAACAACATCAGGATTGTATGCAGGAAACAACTCCTTGACAAACTCGACTGGCTTCAACAGCACACAACAGGTAGCTGCGCACATCCTTCTGCTAATTCTGTTTCTGTTATCTTGTATCTGAATGCAGCTATTAGTTTATGTGAGTTTAAATTGCAGACTGCCTCCCAACCTGGAAATCTTTATGAAACATGCCTACTCAATATGTTACATTTCATCCGTGACACATTCAGACATAAATCACTCAGGATGTCAAAAGCTTTGTACGCAGGATTATCGACTGTACCTCCCCCAACACAAATGTATTATGCCACAGAGGAAAGGGAGGGGAAAAAAAACAAGACAGATCGTTGTCCAGATGTAGAACAGAAAAGACATGTGTTTGCATTTATGTTTTGGAATCTGCACTGTAAAGTAGCAACAGTGGTGCAGGGCATATCTCACATTACTCTACCAAACCTCCTACTTAATTTCCTCGACCCTGCTACCTTTTGTCTGTCTTTGCCTCCACCTTGTTGATCCACATCTTCCCCCTCTCACATCGCCATTATGTTTCATTATCTCTCAGTTTTTCACCACTTGAAGTGTCTTTATCAGAAACCTACATTTAACCTACATTTTTACCATTTCCATACTCTCTTATCGTTCTCAACAGGAATACCCCACTTATACAGCCTTTGGCCAGGGCCAGTATGCTCAGTATTACAACAGCTCACCCTACACTTCACCCTACATGACAAGTAACAACACCAGCCCCAGCACGCCCTCCACCACCACCACCTACACCCTCCAGGAGCCACCCACTGGCATCACCAGTCAGGCCCTCACAGAGAACCCTCCAGGTAAGAATCAAACAGCAGGCAGCGTGGTTGCCTTGTGAAACCTGAATATCAGGAGTTCGAACCTGCTAAGAGCTGTGTTTCTTTTTTTAAGCAACAAGCAGGCTGTTGGACCTCCTCATTCTCCCTCACTTGAAGTTGCTCCTGATAAGAAAGCATGAGCTAAATGCCAAAGATTTGTACTTTTCCTGGCCTAGATGCAAAATATGAGTGGGAAATAGTTTCAGACAGTGTGCTGCAGTGTGGCAAGCAAGAGACAGAGAAGCTTAAACTAAAATCAGATGTAGAAATTCCCATAATTTTATGTGACATTAATGCATCATTTGGCAATAAGGAGCTTGTTGTATCTTTATAGGTCAGTCAGAGTTTTATGACTGCTGTGATTTGCTTTTGTCATCAGTCAACACCAAAGACACTAGGATTTAACTAAAAGTAATGTCACACACAATCTTCCAATTTTGACAAACAGCTTATTTGCTATTTCTAACTGGCATGCACTCTCTTACCTCTTGTTTATTGAATAAGTATGGAGCACAGTAGCTTTTAGTGTGCGTTCTGCAACTGATTTATGATATGTTTGTTACCAGTAGGCTGGCTTAATCACTAAAAATGTCCCCAGGAAGCCGACTGTCGTGCATCAAGACAAATGGTCACTCACACTTCTTTGCTAAAAGCAAATAATAGCACATCTTCGATACACTCTTTTTATACTCTCCTTCCTCCTCCTTTGCTTCCTTTCAGGAGAGTACAGTACCATCCACAGTCCATCAACCCCCATTAAAGATTCAGATTCAGATCGATTGCGGCGGGCCTCAGATGGAAAGTCACGTGGCCGGGGAAGAAGGAACAACAACCCATCACCGCCGCCCGACTCCGACCTTGAGGTAGGGTGAGCCCGCTACCTTGGCGACAGACAGCCTCGCCCTGTCTGAGGCACATGGACACTAATCCACTTACTATATGGCTGCCACACCGGCTTTAACACTTGATGGGCATTAATTCTTAAAGATTTGATTCCTTAACTATAAATGCATTATTGATGCATTGTGGAATATATGACATCACAATACACATATCTTTTATAAAGTTCTCATGAATAAACAGTTAGGCATGTGATTAAGTGAGTCATTGCTAAAGGGAATAATATCAATAATCAAGTCAATAAAACCTGGACACTAGCTGTGACTAACCATTGTACCATTGCACCATGAGCCATTCAACACTTTGATTGTTCTAATATGTCAAAATAAACTCTTGGTAATTCAGGGGCTCTTCATTAATATGATATGAATTTGAAGAGGGTTAATAGCACCCATTATAGTACTGACATCATGGCATGTTAACATATCTAGTTAATTAGTTTGTCACTATTGATCACTCTAATGTAAAGGGCAGGGGATGGAAAGCATGTGGTGAGGTGATGGGAGGAGTGTTGCGGTGACCAGCCCAAGCAAATGGATCCTGGTCCCTGTGGCGCACAAATACACGCTCCTGGCCTATTGACCAGGAGGATCACCTTGCAGCTCTACAGAGTGCACCATTGATTTTGCCTCTTTTCTCTCTGTTTTTCTTTGTTTCTCCCTTTCCCCCCCCTGCGCACCCCATCTCTCCAGCGAGTTTTCATCTGGGACCTGGATGAAACAATCATCGTTTTCCATTCCTTGCTTACGGGTTCTTATGCCAACAGATATGGACGGGTGAGTGACATCAGACTGTGGCAGTAGCAGTGCACTTTATCAGCAAAACACATAAATATTAAAAGGAGACCAAAAAAAAGGATCAGAGGCGAGAGGGGGGAAATGGCCATTGAGTGGAGGATAGATTTCACTGTGCCTCGAGTCCATATTGAGAAGAAAGAGCGGGACTCAATGTACAGATAATTGTTTCTTTTTTTAATAGGTCCAATGAGGCTTGGCAAGTATTCGACTGCTCTTTGCAGCTGTTGGAGCTATGCATGGCTGGTCGGGGCTCGGCTGTAGGGGCTCACAACAGTTGCACTCTGGATGTCTATTGACACATCTTAAGTGTTCCTTTCTCCTTCAGAAATGCCACATTGTTAGTTTAATTAAGTGCTTCTCAATCCATCCTTTTCAGGCCGTGGTCTCCCTGGAGACCCTGGCAGGAGACTGAGTCCACCAAATGCAATTCAGGCAAAACTCAAACTGGAACACAGAGGTTCCCTTCAACCTACTTTAATTAGGATTCCAGTTAAAATATATAACATATGTATATGTAAATATCAACAAACATATATAGTCATAATACTGGAAGGTCATTTTCTATCCCATGTTGCTGTGCATGCTTATGAGATGAGGAGTTTACTTTTCCAGGCTTTGCTATTTGTTGATCCATGTAAATTGCTTCTCTAAATTTAAACTTTCAAAACAAACAATTTGGGAAATAAGGCAGAATCCTATTCTCATGATTTTGTTGAGGTCATAGCTTTTTATATAGCTTTCAAAGTGCATCACTTTCCCATTCAGATAAAGGACATGTAAATAAAACTAACATAACATTAAGAATGTGCATTTTATTTTATTTTGACTGAGAGAAGCATTTTTAATCACCGGTTGTTATGTCTGTGGAGGTGTCTGGTGTTCAAGTCAAAAATGACATATTGCTACTCATATGTCAGAGAGCTTAGCGTCCACAACCCTTGCTCTGTGCCTTTGTTCTGGTCTGAGGGGGTGTTTGATGGGGGGCACTGTTTTGTTTTTGGGGTGAAGAGGGCTGCCCCACGACCCTCCACTGTTTATTTACTTTATTCCCGGCCCTGCATGCTGGGTAAAGAGAGAGCCAAGGCTTAGGGAGCAGTGACTCAGTGATGAGGGACTCTCCAGCCATACACACACATGAATCCACACACACATGCATACACAGGGTCTCCAGTGTGCCCCTCTGAAACAGGAAACACTCCTGACTCCATAAGGGCCCGTTCCATCAGAGCTCATATAGGATGTGACAGCAGCTAGAGTCCCTCTGACTCTGTTTTCTCTTTTGTTCCCTCTTTTTCTCCTCCTCCTCTGCCCATTCACTCTCTTTTTTTTTGTTGCCACGGTTTGTCTTCCTCTCGTGCTCAAACCTGCTGACACTATCACATTAAAGAAATATTATAACAGGGGAGACATGCTTACTCACAGCAACCACAGAGCACGCCAACTCAAAGCCTATCAGAAACACAGATCTGTAAACTACCTCAGAAAAGAAAGTGAAGCAGACCAACATCCCCCGCAGCCACTCATCCACCACAACAACCACCCTGTCTCCCCCCCTTCTCCCCCCTCTTGTGTGCCATTCATGTCATCCCTATCTCAGTGGCATAAACAGAAAAGTTACTAAACAGTTTTCCCTCCTAGCCATTCTGAGCATACTATAAATAGATGTGTATCTGAGTGAGTGCACATCCACACTTTCTCTCACTCACTGTGACCTCCCACCCACTCGCTCTGACTTTTTTTTTTTTCTCCCTCTCATACACATAAACACACTGCTGTTCTTATCAGCTCTTTTAATTGGCATCAAGGCAGCTCACCCCCATAAAGCTGATGGCTGAGGCCAGCTGTGCTGCTATTGGGCTGGCCAGAGCTAGAGCTTAAAGCGGGTGGGGATGGGGGGTTGTTATTGGTAAGGGGCTCAGAGGGTGGGGTGGGGTTGGGGGATGGAGGGGGACTTGGCGCCCCTGTAGATGGCACTGACATTTCGGGACAGGTGGTGCTGGAGCAATGACAGCAGCAGCACTTTGGCCTTCTGGCCTGCTTGTATTCTTAACTCCCTCACTGACTGATTGTTTAGATTTAATTGGAAAGGATTCACTTGCACCGGACATGGCTGCCTTTTCCCACCAAACCAGCCCTCAATGCTAAATCACCCGACAGCGCCAGAGGTTAGGGAGAAAGGAGCTGGTAGCCTGCTGATGTTGGAGGCTAATTATTTTTGATGAATTCTGACTGAAAGATTGATTCGAACGGGAGGTTAAGAGGAAGGAAAAAGCCTCCACAAGTGGGGATTGAGCTCTACTTGTGTGGTTTGTCTGCTGTCATTTTAGTGAAAACATAAGCATTGTGAGCCATGACAGCTAATCAGTAGAAAGCTCAGGTGTGTCTTCAGGTGGTTTAACTCTGTAATCCCTGCTTCTGGTCCTGCCTGTCCTGTCTTCAATGCAGCCTTACCAAGCTGCAGAAAATCCTCCTCTGCAGCCTGCTATTGTCTCTCCTCAGCCTGTGCTTGCTGAAGACAATCTGCTAAGCAGAGATTTTAAGACAAAAAGGATTTCAGTTTGTACAACAGAAAATAAAAGTACTTCTATCCAGTTAGTTCATTAAAATATAATATGTTTTAATGTAGATTATGTTGGAACAGGAACTTAATAATGGTGTGGGCAAGTGAATTTACTAAATAATTGTTTGAGCAATTTTGTTTGCATGTGAAAAATGATTACACAAGGCTTATATTTTTATAAATGTGTATGAGAAAATGCAGAAAAGTCTTTTTGCCTATTCATTATCTTTTTAAAGGGAAAATTGCGCACATTGTCAGAGGCTCATTAACTATTTACAGTGTAGTTCACTCCTCTCTAGGTATTATCTTACAGACAGTGCAGCCCTATCACCGTTACAGCATGTGTCACATTACTGACAGAGATCATGATTTAAGGAAAAATTGCAGTCGCGGTCAATGCTAAGAAATGCTACAATTTATTTTGCATTTTGATAACTTTTTTTAAATTAATTAGCAAGCACTTCCAAGTGGGTGCATTAGAGAGGGAATTGTGTTAATGCATCACTTAGAGAGCAATCAGATGTTGCATCAGCACAAGTATGTGGAGAATGGGCTCTTTACGATGAGACTGTGACCCCAACTCTTCTAAATTGACCACCCCTCCTGAGAAGAGACATGCTTTTACTGCATTCATTCAAGTCTGTGGCATTTCTGATGACTATTCTGGTCCCTTCTGGAGAGGTCGTAAACAGAGGCTGATACTTTCAAGTCCACCTAATGTCTTCTTTTATGGGAGTAGCCTGCTGAGGAATTTAAAGGGATTCTGTGTAAATTGAGTGACTTAGAGGGAACAACATTATTTATTGTTTCAAATTACTCTTTAGAAATGGAACAACATTAGCTCAGCCTTCAGGAAAAAGATTTTTATTTGGTCTGATTGTTTTTTGTCTATTTTTCAGGATCCGCCAACATCTGTGTCGTTAGGCCTGAGGATGGAAGAAATGATCTTCAACTTGGCTGACACACACTTATTCTTTAACGACTTAGAGGTGCGTCTTTTTGTCTGTGTTTTCTCTCCTCTGAAAACTCTCTTTAACTCTGCTGTGTTCCTGTTTTGCACAAAAGCCTTCTGTCCCCCTTTTGTTTCTTATAATTGTCAGAGGAGTGTATATATTCAAGCAGGAGTGTATGAACAGGCCTTTAAGATTTTGGTAAAAGCAGCAGCAGCAACTGTTTTATAGCATGGAGCCTGTTTCTCAGTTATCCGTCTCATAGTGGTGAAGTATTACCTCGGAGCCCAGGGGATACCATGAATTTTATATGTGCTGTCAGTCTCCGTCATTCCTGGGTCACCAGCCCTGCCCCCACCCCATCACCTCCTTACCACTCCCATAGCAGCCAGCTCAATTTGTCAAGCTCTAGTGTTTCTGCGGCTGCTCTGTCTGTCTGAGTGTCATGCTGTGTGCGTGGTGTCGCTGTCCACCTACACCACAGACCCCTCCGTCACAGCATGATATCCACTGCCGTCTCCCCTCCCACGCCTTTTTGCCCCACTGATTCATGTACGGCTAGTGTAAAATCTGCCCCTGGGGCGCAGCAATAGCAGGATCAAGGGTAGGGAGCTGTGCGTGTTTGCGTGGTTGTGTGTACTTGGGTGTCTGATCGTCTGTTTCAGTCTGGTGAGAGACCACTGTATACACAAAAAAGTCTGTGCACGTTTGTCCATACATATGCCGTCTTCCACAGACGTGACGCACGCCCACTACATTCTCTGCGGATCCAGATGTTAAAACTATCAGTGCTCATCACATTTAGTAATAAACAAAGCAATTTACCTCAATGCTATCTCCCTCAACTCGAGCTCTATCCAGTTCTCTGTAAAATAATTTATTGAGTTTGTCTTTGTGATTTTGGTCCCTGCCTCCTCCTCCGAGCCTCTGTCTCCCAGTGAATCTGATCCCACTGACCCAGCGCTTTTCCTCAGTGTCCTGCTTTATGCTGACCTCACAGTAGAGGAAATGTTTTGTTTGGTACTTAAGTGTGAATAGATCTGTGGCCGCTCTGCCAAGTCTCATTACTCACCACCATGTTCGGCTGTGTTACATGAAGCAAATCTGAGAAGGAGGAAAAAACGGTAGAGAGACACAGAAAGAAAAAGTTCATACTCTCCCAGACAGACGAGCGACTGAGATTCCAAAAGCAGTCAGTGTGATCAAAGTTAATAGACTGCAATTGGCTGGTTAAATATTTCCTTATGCCTTGACCATGTAGAAACCATTGTAGCTGCACTTTATTTAATAGATGTGCCCCAATCATTTGAAAAAATGGCAGTATGTGACAACGCTTAAATGTGGTTTTGCTCAACATCTGTCCTGTGTTTTGATTTCTTTTCATGTGTGATGAAAATGTTCACAGATGAATTGGCAGCTCAGGCGGCTCATAAAATTATTTAAAAATGAGACACATACATTTCTCTCGCTCCATCTCAGTAACAAAATTATTAGATTTTGTTTTGACACTTTAAAGCTTAAAATTCTTTTCCCAGCTAAAACTAGAACAATTTTTCTGACTTAAATAGCAGTCTGTGGTCCGCTGCGAGAATGCTTTTTATTATCTCAAATGCATAGGCCTCTCTGCAGACGCTGCAGTGATCGTCATTAGCAATCATACCAGAGGAGGAGTGACATTCTCTCAGAGGCGTATTGATCTCTCCTCTTAAACTGAGCTGAGCCAGTCTGAGTGTTAAGTGCCAGTCCTCAGCAATGCCTAACCAGTTGTGTTTCCTCTCTGCTGATTTACAGTCCTCCATCTCAGATAGAGCTAAATAGAGTCCAACTATAAATACCGCAGCCAGCAGCAGTTATGTATTTAAGCATGTGCAGAAATGCATATGGTCTATCTAATTTAGTCTAAGCCATAAAGGGAGACCCCCGAGGCTGTGCAGAAACACAGGTGCAGAGTTAGTAGCCTAACGGTGTGTGTATTTATATGTGTGTTTTTGTGTGCAGGGTGTGTGTAAGTGAGTGTATGTCCTGCCAGCCTCTGCACAGGAACATTAAAAAAATGAACTTAGTGTCCTTACAGCTTTACTATATGCTTCCCAGGTTATTGGCTTGTATTAAAACTATGTTTTTTCAAATGAAAAAAAATAAGATTTAAACTTTTCAAACGCGCAGGGATAGTTTACAGGCTTTCAAGCATTACAATTAAGGATAACATTGTTCTCAGCCTAACATTAGCCACATCGAACCACTGGCCCTGTATATAAGTAGTTCAAGTGTGTGTGTGTGTGTGTGTGTGTGTGTATGTGTGTCCATGCGTGTGTCTGTGTGTGTGAACGGAGGCAGGGCCGCGTTGATAGAGCTGGTGAGTGACGATTCAGAGGAAAGTCATAAAAAGAAAGAGGGCATGCCGAAGGGGTCAGCAGGGATCTGTTTCACCCTTACGTCTGTCTCTCTGCCTCTTTCTCCTCTAACCCTTTTCTGGATCAGCGCTCTCTTTTTTCTTTCCCCATCAGATTGTATTGAAGGTGCGTCCCAGAAATACTGCACCCCCCCCCAAAAGACTTCCCCTCTTAACCTATACACACACAAATCTCTCCATCGATCGCCCCGCACAAACCATTTGCTGCTCAGCCCTTTAAAGACGGGTGTAGTATTAAATGAACAGCACAATCTGTTTTTATCATCAAAAATGCTCTCACTGAAGGAAGTATTAGGAAAGTAATTCAAAGCAATAT
>JAUZTA010000016.1:10185202-10197386 GCA_034780835.1 Ctenochaetus striatus | reverse complement strand
CAGTTTCTCCCCAAGTGGTGATTTTGAGTTTTGCTTTTCTGTTCATTACTTTGTGGATAAACATTGATCTTATCTGTCTCTGCATATTGGGTCCTGGTCTTTGTTTATTGATACCAGAACGTAACAAAAGGTTCTCAAAAAAACAGGGAAAGAGGCATTTATTATATTATATATTAAACATAGTTACATCCTCATATACCAATTTAACATCATCAATGAAGATCCACTCATTTTAAGCAAATTTAATGATTACTTGTGTAAAGCTCCAGAGAGAGATGTCAGTTCCCTTTTATTTTAAGTTTTTCTCTTTGTCCTTTTTTGAGAAAAAAAAAGGTTTCAGCGCTGTCTAAGTGAACTCTGGACGTGTCATCACTTCATCACTGTATATGAAATGCTTAACAAAATTAGGGGTTGATTTCTTAGATTATAGGCAAAAATATGTTTTGTGAGTTCATAGTGACTTTGAACTTTATTTCTGGGCTACCAAAATATAATTAATTCATTCTTCACTCCAAGTGGATGTTTGTTGTTAATTTGATCAAATTTCAGCATGAAATTGTTGACATATCACATGTACAAGACAAGAACAAGCAAAAAGCTAAAGTGACCTTGACCTTTGACCTTTTGTCTGCCAAAATATAATCAGCTCATCCTTGAGTCTAAAAGAATATTTGTGCTCAAATAACGAAATTCCGTTCTATTATATTCTATTGCATTCACAAGAATGAGACATGAGCATCGACATACTGATGTACGGACGGACGACCCAAAGTCCACAGCTCTAGTCACAGCTGTCATTAGCGTGAAGGCTTAATGAAACACTGATTCCTTTCTTGCATTGTAGATACAGAACCAAGATCTGCTGGACTACTTTGACCTGTTAAGTCAGTTTCATTTATAAAGTTGGCAGGTTGGACTCTAGACTCATTATAAATGATTAAGCTCATTTCCTGGCTGATTGCAGTGGAGTCCTCGCACTAGGAGACCTGGCCTCAAAATGCCACCGAGAACTCTAAACCCTACTGTACCAGCCTTGATCAACAACACACTGCACCCTTCATACACACACCTCAGTTGTTTGTTATGCCTGGGAGAGCTGTCTTTACTGAGCACACTAAACACGGTGAGCTGTGCACATGCTTCCTTACCAGACTTCAGATGACTTTCAAAAACATCATATATAGCAACAGGACAAATAATAACAACCTGTAATAGCTGTAATGACTCTAGAGAGAGGTGATAAAAGCAGTCAAAAGGCCAAAAAAAATTACTTCCAACCTTGTCCTCAGCTCACATCCTGCGTTTGCACTTCTCCACAATCATTTTGCACCCACTGCGTCTAGTGATTCAAAATTTTAAACTCTTTTATGCTTTCAGACACAAGAATGTGCTTCAGTCCTACCAATAATCAAAACTGGTTTATTTTAAATAAGTTTAAGGATTTAAATTTGTTTGAGGTCTAGGAGCATGATCCAGTCATGAGATGTCTATTTTATGTCTTTCTGCAAAATAACAAATATTGCTTGTTGATTTTTGGCTGGACTGCAGCAAAGTAAGAAACAGCAACATACATGTGAAATTCTCCCCCAACTGATTGAGTGGTAGAGTTTACCAGTTAGCAATTTTGCTAATTGGCAAACCACTGTAAAAAACCAATTTGCTCTTTCAAAAAGAATGTGTGCAAATATCTTTTAGACACCATTACTCTAGACTCTTGTTAGGTATGGGCACAGTAAGAGCAGTAATAAGTAATTCAGATAACTCATTCATGAAAAAGTATGAGTCAGTTTTTCTTTTGAACAGTGTGCTTCATCATTACCTGCAATGCAGGTCATCCCAGAGTTGTACTGTTGACGACCTTAGTACAGAAAGGTATTGCAATTTAAGCAATAAATGATGAGTTTTTAACAAAAGAAAAAGATTATTCATTTTAAGTGGTCTGTCCTAGTGTATCTTTTGTACATTACTATTACTCTACAATTAAGTAAAAGCAATTAAATATTTTTTTTTCTATAGCTAGTTAAGGTAACCAAGAGACACACATATAAACGTAGCATCTGGAATTATGGTGCCTAACTAACATCCATTTATCAAAGGTTTCTTCGTCCAAGGCTTTCACTGGTGAGATAAAGAGAAAACAATGTGTAGTTCATGCCAACTGGGTCTGCACACACAAAAAATACCCTATTTCAATGGAAATTAATAGCCAATTCATACCTCACCAGTGCTTCACAATGCAATAATGCATCTCAGTGCATTGTACATGCCAGAGAGACAATACAGATACAGATATTACAATATCTGAGATTCATCATGAGGAGATGAAACAAAAAAAGGATAATAAAAAAATACTGCTTTGAGAAACAATGGTTACACACTGTCTAGAAGAGAGCAGGACAGGAAGGGAAGCTTGCCCTGTAAGGCATTAGGAAAAGTGCACTGTTAAAGCACCCAATACAACAATTGCCCTGACAAAGCACTAAATTTACTGTGACTCTTAGAAAGACAAGAGACATCACAAAGATATAAACTTAAAATATAAACTAATAGTTAAGTTTAGAAAGCCTTCTCTTGAGATATTAAAATAAAAGTGGAAATTCCCCAAACTATTCAATCATTCTTCCAACTATGATTTCAGCATTTTTGACTGTAACAAGGCTTGACCATTTCATATTACCTGCTTTTTTATACGCCACCAAATATATTACTGGGAGCAGTAAAGAAAAGCAGATGTACATTTAATATCTTGAAAATCACTTATAGACACAGACTGTCTTCACAATGATGTGGCCACAATCAATAACACATTTACAATACATGGTCCCAACGATGTACTAGGTTTAAACCTAGTTTAGATCAGCTTTGTTTGGAGGGCTTGTAATTTCTGGATTTGTGGGCATATACTGTTTTCATTGGTTTTATCTATTAATCAATCCATTCGTTCATCACCCATTTATGCATTCATTCATCCATCCATCCATTCACTGCTAAGTGCATCTCTATATTGCACTGACTTTCTCTTACAGGTTCAGTTAAAAGACTCAGGGCTTGCTGACCTTTTTCAAGCTGTTTTGATGAAAACACCAGATCTGTTAACCTGAATGACAAGTACTAAAAGAGCACAACATTCATTCACAGACACAGACATTCACAGACAGACTGATTTTGAATTAATGAATGAATAAATTAATTAGTAAACGTAGAAGATCATTTTGTGGGTGTCGAAATAAACAAAAATGAGCAACTTTGTGAAATATGAAACATGTTCAGCTTCAGTTGGGTTGCCTTAGAATGACGCACTCTGAGATTCATTTGACTGTTAAAGTCTTATTGGAAACAATGACAACAATAAGGACAGGGACACATTTTAAACGCTTGTGAGACAGCCTCAAGAAACAAACTTCCTTTAACTGTAAAATCAAATGGGTAAGAAAAAAAAATATTACTAATAACAAACGGCATCCCATCGCACACGAGCTTGTGCGAAGCCTGAAAGTGTTGATGTGTTCAAGTTTTGTTCAGTAAACAAATATGTAGATAATGGGATTTTGTGATAAATCGTTTTGTCAAGACCAAAAGCATGGATGTCAAGTGTCAATGACCTTTCATTTGATTCTGTGATGTTTCTCACCCTTACAGGAAACTTTAGTCTCATCTTTATACAGCATAACAGGTCTCCTCTTCTGCAAGTCCTTTTTAGATTCATATTTTTAAATTTTTTTAGTTATTCAAAAGGTAGCTCATAACTAGTGTCCTTACGGCATTTCACCAGCTTGCAGCCCTGACCCCATATATTTGGAAGCAAACTTTATTCTAATAAGGGTTTCGGATACGGCTTGGAAGTGTGAAATCTCCTGAGAGCCATTTTAACAACAAATCTGAAAAAAGAAAAACTCTGAGATTTAAAGAAAAAGCAGGCTTGAATAGGTTTTATCTTTTTATACAGGCGCTATATCAACTCTTGTACAGCAAGCGTAATTTTGTATGATGTAGTGTTTTTATTTCGACATTGAAAAAAGACATTCTGTGTCCTTGTTTGAAATATGGAAGCCCTTTTCATAATGCTTCAACATCTGTGGATGGGGAAACCATAATTAGGAGTGAGAGAAAAGCCACTAACTACGAGGGGTTTGTGAACATACAGGACATGTGCTATCGACTGTGAATTTCTTAAATGGAAACCAATTCGTTGTGTTTCTAATTTTTTCCCTCCTTTGCACATGATCGCTGTCGGCCTTTACATTTCAATTTGGATCCCCTGACATACCCCACCTCTTAACCCCCTCTTCTAAAAACAACTTCTTCCCCCGCACTCCGGGGGTATCTACATATTGCTGCTAGATCAAGGTAATGGTAGGTAAATAGAGGAAAAGTTTTATAGATTCATACAGCACGCTTTTTTTTTTATTATGTTGCAATCATAAATGCAAACTGGAAATACTTTACACTACATGGGCCTCATTGTGAAACGCAAAAGATTGTTGTGTCTGCAAAATATGTGTACAGATGTTTTTGACATTATTTGATTGTGTTTAAATTAATAAAACTGATTTGTGAACTGTTACGTGTTGTCACACAATCTTTTTTTTTATGTTTGACTAAATTATGATACATTATTTAAAATAATGTTTACTTTACGGTAAGTACAAAATACAATTAACTCTGACAGTAATGTAGTTTTTGTCTGTGGACAAAATTTGTTAAGCACCGATATTTTTAGCGCTCTCTGTTGTGTGTTAATGTTACTGGAATAACATTACTATTTGTCCCAGTATCCAGAGACTGACACTAATGTCACAGGCCTCAGCCACTAATCCTACCTGGAATTAAATAGAAACTGGAGCTGGTGCAAGTTTAGACCGAACAACATTAAATATCCACATGGTTTTCACATTATTATAACCTGCACAATAGCTACTATAAAATACAACAAGGCATAATGCATTGGTTCTTTTTATTTTTAAAGTTGCATTTCCACAAGATAGATTTTTCTTTTGATTCCTGCGGGACAATATTTGATTTTCTTGATAGCCTCAACAATGCATAACATGCGTCATACATTTTTGAGGCTCCTGAAGCCGAGCCAACACTCAGCTCGATATTTGTAATAGTTCTATCCTTATAGAAATTGTCTGCAGGAGCCTCCATGCATAATTAACATATATCAAACCACGCCGAGCCGTAGAGCTCCGAGTTAGTTTACATAACACATGAAAAATATTTATGAGCCTGATTTTATGAGGTGGTCATGGCTAAGACAGTCCAGCATGAAACTCTAGCCTGGACAGGGAAGAAAGTGTCCGGACTCCAAAACCACGTTGGAGAATTAAGCATGCATGGAATTTTATTTAGAGCCGCACGGCCCGCTTAATATCCAGATCAATTATGTTTTCAGATGGAGTGGGAGTGATGGCCGGGGTGAGGCATGTATGTCCGCCAGGTTGGACAGTCAGGCTGCTACCACCGGAATGCACCAGCACAATGACCCCTAATGTGCTTTTCCCACTTCCGAACAGCTGAAAGACTAAGTAGTGTCTGAGGTTCGGACTGGCTGTCTTTCTAGGAGAGAGCAGCGCTGCTCTCTCTGCAGCACAGAATAGACGTCTGTTCTCTTTGATAAGTTTTCCCGATGCTCAGGGACCTGGCGGAAAAATTCAGACACAACCAGACCAGACATTTTGGAGAAGAAAAAGTGGGTGTTGTGGCATGTCAACCAGCCGCTCTGGCTGCTACAAAGCAGAGGGGAATGAAAATAAAAGCTGCATTGTGTCTCTGTTTGGCTTTTGTTATTTACCTGCCTTACAATCCTTGACTGAAACTTTGATAATCTATCAGATTTATCATCCTTTGATGTGTTTTAGATCCAGTCGCTGAACAGAGAACATGTCATATGCTTGCTTTTGTTAAATGTAAGTGTTCCTGTGCTTTAATCAAGCTTTACAGTAAACATATAATTCTCGAGAGGCTTGATCTTCACTGAACTTCCAACAACCCCCTTGTGGAAATAAAGGGGCCATTACCTAGCAGGTCCTCTGTTGGGCATTCCTCTCCAGGACGTCCCAGCAAAGCGCCCGCCCTCCATAAAACTGTACTGCAATAATAAACAACGCTGTTGGTGATTTACAACCTTGCCCAGACAGTGATTTCATGCAGATTTCCATAGAGGCGGCCTCTGACGGTGCATCACAATTGAACTAATATTGTATTACATGCATATCAAACTCCCTCCAAAAAACCTGATCCGCCACATCTCTTTTATGAGCAGGAAGCCTATTAATAGGCCTGTGTTCTCCTCTTGGTGGCTAGTGTGTCTCAAGTTAAGGGAATTTGTCTCTGCAGTGCGCAGATGTCCACAGATTGAGACAGCAAGACAGAGAGAAGGAAAGGAGGGGATCAGACACAAAGCCTCCATCTTTAGCAAAGCTGCAATGAGTTTCTGCACAATCTACAAAACTAGAAGACATGCTGTTGGGTTATTTTAGTCTCCATTTTTTTGTTCATGGTTTGGCTGATGCTTGTTGTTTTTAAAAGAGGATAGAGAAGCAGGATTGTTGTCCCTGACTGCAGCCGCTCCTCAAGTGGTTTAAGGATGAAGAGAGGTTTCTCTCCAGAGTGCAAGCCTCAGTTAGCCTTGGCAGACAGTGAGAGTGACAGACCTGTTGTCATGCTGGCGTTAAACTAGACCCTTTGTTTACTGTTTGTTTATTTCTCAGTTACTGGGATTTGAAAGGCAGAGTAGGACAGGGACAGCTGGTAATCAGGAAGCTGTGGATGCCAGGGACCCAAGCCAGGAGTGTGTACTCCGAAGGGGCCAGGCGTCCATAACCCTGCCCGTCCCACATGGATGAGGCATTCCCAAGTGGGTTTGGTCTGTGATAACGCCATGCATTAATGTAGGTGGAGAGTTTAAGACCAAAATCGACTGGGTTAGGGGTCTTGGCAATAGACTTGCAGAGTCAAACAAACTTTCTGGCACCCACAAGATGAAGAAAAGACTGACTGTATTTGCAATATTTCTATTAGGGTTTTCAGGATTTCAGCTTTGTAAATCATGAGATAGTTTACCACAAGTAGGTGCTTTAATAAAGCCCATAGTGCTTCACTGAAGCATGAAGAGGCTTCGAGAGACTCACCATGCATCTCTCCTACACTAGCAGCAGAGCAGTAGTCACTACAATCTATTCATAATTAAATTACATAAAGCAATGAAAGGTTGAACTTTAACTCTTATATCCACCATTCATCCATATGCTGTATTAATCATTTCGTCCTTTCATTGCATTATATGTTTTTTTTTAATTATTTTCATTGGAAGTTGCAGCAGTAGCTCTCTGCTGCATGACTCCTGCAAAAAAAATAATTACTTGTACAACAACTGCTGTAGCCCATTAAAGTTCATTGGCTGAGCAAATTCAGCAACAAAGGCACACTTTCACATAACTTCTCACCACGGCTCATAACCACCGAGGGCTTGTAGTGTTTGTGGTGTTTGAGTCACGTTGCCAGGGCTGGGCCTGGAACGATGCTCACTGTCTGCCCAGCCACACCACAGCTCCACCTGCATCTGTGGTCAAAAACACACACACACACTCCCTCAAACTCATATTTACTGGGCCCACCACACCACTCCATTTGAAGGTGAGTGGCAGAGATTTATATGGCAAGCTAAGGCCACCCTACAACTGCGAGAGTGTGTGTGTAGGTGTGCACATGTATGACTTTTTAGCTCCGAGCTACCAGGTCTCTACGGGTTTATTTGCCTGCTGCCGCCCCTTCAGACCTCCCTGTATACTCTGTGTGTTAGCATGTGCAGTGTGTTTACGTGCATGTGTGCGCTCAGAAAGTGTGTGTGTGTGTTTGCATGGACCTCCCGCTCGGGTGTTAATTGGACTGGCTCTCCCAAGTTGGGTCCCAGACCCGGGCCAAGCTCCCTCTTGTCTGGCAGCAAAATGAGTCTCTCAGCCAGTTTAATATACTCGATGTCATCCGGTTAATAAAACAGCCTTGCGTCCCACCTTGGCTTGTTTTTGCTCGACAAGTTTTCTTCTGTGAGTAGAAATGAAGGAGAGGTGAGCCCTGTTTCATAAGTGGGCTGTATGTTCTTGCTCATTGGCCTTTTTTTTTCCTTCTTCGCCCTGAAATTCTGCCCTGCTGCTGTTTTATGTCCTGTCATACTAGAGCAAAAATAATTAATTTAATCATTTTATACTATGAATGCTGAATGCTACAACCCCATATATTGGGGTATTCAAATTTAATAAACACATAACCATTCTCAACAAAAACAAGAAATAGATATAATTATTATTGAGTAGGATGTTTGGGCCCGAAGGTCAAATTAGAGAAACTGTTATAGCAAAGCCATGACATGGCGTGGCATGTGGGGCACTTGTTGCCTTTATTAGTCGGGTTGGTTAGGTTTCGGCATGAGTAGTTGTGACTGGTTATGGTTAGGGTAAGAATGTCACTATTAGCCGTGATAGTCAGATAAGTGCAGGTCATGTCTGGCCTGGAGCTATGGGAGCTAGCTTAAGCAAAAAGAGGAAGACTCCAACACTGTGTCTTCCTCGCTTGCTAGCTAGGTGCTAGCAAACCTACACCAAAGAATTATATGAGTTTTGATCAGAGTTAATGGGTGTGTGTAATATCTTGTGTTATTGTGATGTCTGAACTTTGATTGTTGAGTACAACCACCAAGGCTAAGGTGAAGCTAGCTGTTGATGATTAGTAAAACAGTGCGAACCCTTAGCTGGCTGCTTTTTGAGAGATATTGTCAGTTGTTAAAATCATATGTTAAAGACAATAAATGTGAAGCATTGACATAGAGACTTTGGACTTGGAGCTGCCAGCTAAAAAATTGAAAGAATGGAAAGAAAAAAATGTTGCCGCTCATGCCAGAAACATCCTTGTAAGATAATGTCATTCCTTTTTATTCTGTAATCTTAAGCAGTAAGGAACATTTTTCAACGTACTTTCCAACCACTGTTCTCACTTGCTCCTAATAGTACCTCTGAGTTTTCTGCTGCCTCCCAGGGTGCAATGTGGGTGAAAAAAAAGTATGAGAGCTGCTCACAGCATTAAAAATTATATTTTAAAAAAAAATCTACAGCAATTTCTCATTCCAAAAGCAGTCCCCATGTAACTGTGGATAACTCACAGAACACACTGTCAACAGGTTTCATAAGAACTCTTTCTTTGGTAGAAAGTAGCTCCAATGAAAACTTTTCAAAATGAGGTCTGTGAATTATCCAAAGTAACCCCGACGTGGTTGTTAAAATTTAAAAGTGTAAGCCTATTTTTAATTCTGGAAGCTGCTCAAATGAAATCCCATTTACCTTCAATGCAACGTGGTGACAGAAATTTTGAAAAATAGCTATCACAAAACCTGCGCGCATAAAACCAAAGTTTTTTGAATAGCTAGATACCACTGAGAGTATCATGGTTTTTAATAATCTGGATAAACCAACTGTTAAACAATGAAAGACCTAGAGGGACATTCATCTTGTCAATGAAAAAGACCCACATGAGAGTTGTTTTAATGCCACATTTCTCTCTCTTGGCATCTTCTCTCTGGTTTGTCTCTTTCTCCTGAGCCCATACTGGCCCAGTAGGAATGTTAATGTCTCGTTCCAGTTGGCTGAAATGGTTTCTTTGCTTTGCCTCTATCTGGGTAGGGGACGCAAGAGGGATGGAGGTGCAGCACAAGGGAGGAAGGAGCCACAAGGATAGGAGAAAAATATTCTATATCCTGGGTGCCTCCGCTCTTCTGGGGGATTACAAAGGGTTTAACTGGCGGATGAAGGAGAGCAAAGTGGTAAGTGACATTTCTGGTCTGGGAATATGGCAATCAGCAGCGTGGAGCCCCGCCAAGTCTCTTGGCCCGGCCAGAAAATGCTAAAAAGGCTTGGGAGAGTGTAAACAAACGGGGCACTGGATAACAGTGCGGGAGGGGAAAGCAGGGAAGGGAAAGGAAGGGGGGGGGGGGCGTCCAGGGGGACAGATCTGTTAACCATCAGTGGCTACGTTTCATCCTGCCGCCCCTCTCCGAACCCTTCAAGGGAGGCTTTGTGTACCTGCTCCGCACACAGGAGCTGGGAATTTGGGGAACAGGAAACCAAAGCCCCCCACCCCCTTCCCCTTTTCCCTTCTCCCCCCCTCGCATCACCCAGTCCCTTTCCCCTGTTGCCCACCATCGTACACACCCCACATTCACCCCCTGCTATGCCCCTCTTCCTCACCACCCCTGCTGACTCTCTGCCCTCTGATTGCTCACGTCTCTGCCCTGAAAAGGTGAACTGTACGACACTCACACAACCTGGCAGGTACAGTCGATAAGGGAACACTTGCTTCTATGGCTGAACATGTTCCTTCTTGATCTCACTTGAGAAATCAAAGGTAAAGGTTTGAGGTACACGTCAGCCAACAGCAGTCATCGCTCAGCTCACATATGTACAATGATTGCTGTGTATAACCTGTAGGCCTGAATCCCACTGGTTGAATAAAACTGATGTGGAGTTATTTAAACCGTAATCCATAATTCATGATTCTTCCACTGAACAAACAACCGAGAGAATTAAAGCATTGACAGAGTTCACTGTGTCAGTTGTCACAGTAGTTTATGAGTTGTTCAGGATTGTTTAGCAACACAGCCAAATAACATCAGTACTCAGTCTACTAGAAGCATGTTATTGCTGATGTAAGCATGAAGATTAGCAAAAAATCATCAGGCTTTAAAGTCATTTTGACATAGTGGCCAAACTTTTAAATTACATGTCACATGATGCACAGGGGCCCATAAGCCAACATAGTGAAAGAAGCAAATAAAACACATTGGAAACTTTTTTTAGCATCACATCCTCTTTTCATCATCAGAATTTCATCCGTTTGGTCTGATAAAACTGTTAGAGTCTAGAGGAGCTGCAAGATTAAATGTTTTTTATTCCAACTGAAGCTAGCAGAGGACTAAAATGGAAATTAGTCTGCTCGGTCAGTGAACGTCTCCACTATGCATGCCCATTGGGCCACATGATGCAGATGACTATACTCTTCCTTTAAATAGCTTGCAGTTCTACTTTTTTTATAACCTGAACTGTCTTACCCATGAGAGGTTGGGGTAAAATGGGCTGTTGGAATAATGGGCAGTTCTCTATTCCGCTCCTCTGGAACTTACAAGTTTTTCTCAGTCTTATATCTGTAGTCATGATACACATTTTTTAGAAATAAGAAACTAAACCTTTGTAATCCATATAACGTGTATTATCACAAATTACATTGTGCATATTGCCACCAAGTTAAATCAACGTCCCGCTGAACAAAGTCCAATCAAAAAATGTAACATACTAGCTTAAAAATATCATCTTCTCCAGGGCTACTGTAGAGACTGGATTAGTCAGAGCTGAAGGAGTTGGACGGCTGTCTGTTCGTTAATACACAAAGCACGAGGTGAAATACTCTTCTCTGGCACTGAGTTGACACAGATCATAAAGGCTTCATTGTGAATGACTTGTCTCCCTGTATGCTAAATTAAAAAATGGATGTAACCTAATACGGGATGGTAGCGGCGATAAGATCTGGAGTCGGCCCGTGTCCCTGCAGGCCCTTCTCCTCCTCACTGCACCGCAAAGGGAAGGCACTGCGGTGACAAGAGGTGTTCAGGAAGCAGTGAACACCCCGCAGATCAGCAGATAATGTTTTTTTGGCAAATAAATTCATTCCTGAACCTTAAATTACATTTTCATCTCCCAAAAAAATGTCTGCTCTCCGAGCCTGAGGCAGTATCTGTCTGACACACAGTGAAGAAGAAAGAGGAAGTGCGAGGTGTGAGCTGACAGCAGACGCAGGCAGTAATCCGTCTTTATGTACGTGTTAGTGTTTTATATCTGATTAAAGAATATGCAAGGGATTGTAAATGTGCGTGTTTCATGTACCATATCCGTGAACTTGTTTGTGCATGCGTGTGTGTATATTTGTGTGTGTGTGTGTATGTGTGTAGAGAGAGAGCCGCTCTGCAGCACCATGACAACAGCGGGGCTGTCTGATCCTCTCTCTCTAATTGTCTGTGACCTCGTAACTGGAGACGCACTCTCAAGGCAGGAGGAGGGCCTTTCACACGGCAATCACTTTTGGATTTGTCCTCTATGCAACTCCTGAATACCACTGCCAGAAAGAGGTGTGTGTGTGTGTG
>JAUZTA010000016.1:10156268-10170877 GCA_034780835.1 Ctenochaetus striatus | reverse complement strand
TAGGCCAGGTGACATAGGTTATGTCCCTGTGTGTTTGTGTGTGTGTGTGTGTGTGTGTGTGTGTGTGTGTGTGTGTGTTGGTGTGTGTGTCCAGGCATGGGTCACAGCTTGTCCACTGACATGGACCCCATTAGATCAGATGACAGCACTTCATAATATTGACACATTCACAGCATGAGGTGTGCTATTCAAGAGGTCACTGCACTGATGATATACTGTACGCACCTGACGTGTCACGGGCTAATTTTGAATCAGTAAACTACCTCGGTCACCAGACAGAATGAGAGAAAGCCTAGCTGTATGGAAATCTAATACTTTAATGTGGCTGCAAGAAATAACACAAACAGGAACCCATTCAGTGCATGCACATTGGTTTGTGTTACATATGCAGAGTTTTATTATGTTTTTAAAGCATGAAGTAAACATATACATATGTAAATATAATTTGGGGTGTATTTAAACATTTGTGGGCTTGAATAAACCTTTTATATGATGTATTTATTATATTATCAGATACATGAGATTTTCATCTAGAGATTAGAAATGTTGATGTTGCAGAAGGTGGTTAAGTATTTATTTCTAGCTGACAGATTTCTTCCAAACCACATTTTTTATTGTTGGCCTAACATGAATTTAATCATACTCTTATTTTTTCAGCCTGTAGTGATGTCTCTGTAGTCATACAAAGAAACTAACAGTATAAAAAATTATGTTTACAATGAAAGTTGTTTGTTTTTTTGAACTGAAACTCATAGCAGAAAGTAAAACCATGTAACAGTAATTTAGAAAGAATTTACTTTTTTTCTTTGCAAATATAATTTAATGTCTCTAAAATGACCAAGTCAACCTTATTTGCCTTTTCATCGAAGGTCATATTACCTCAGAATAATTTGTCAGTGTTTGGAGGGCAAATGGGGTAAAGCTAATTGTGACGTTGATGGCCCAGAGATGATTCAAACTCATCTTGATGCCTCCTCAATTATGTGTGTGAGGTAAAGTGGCCTCAGCCAAACCTAATGAGAGCGGCCGTGGCTCTCCTCGCCTCCTTGCTCTTAAACAAACACACCAGTCAGACATCAATAGGAAGCGTCTCTGTTTTAGCACGTCTGACCTTTAGCCGCTGTCCCACTCCGTGCCCGCCAACGCCAGACCTGCACTTCTCAGACATTTAGCAGTAATCACTAACACCCACGTAGCTCGCCCACATGAATTACATCGTAAACCTGGTGTGACCCTTCTCCTGCCACCGGAGGCCATACCCAGCTGATCTGCAAAGCATGGAGGACAGATGCATTGCTTCAGAGAATGGTGGAAGACTAAAATAAATAAAACAGTGCTGCCGGATGACAGCGTGGGGCTTTAAATGGTGGGTGAAGGAGGGTGGGAAAGAGGGAGGAAAAAGAGTGAGAAGGCATAATTGATATAGCATGTATGTGTGTGTGAGAGATAGCATAGGCGGGGGCCCTTGCGGGGGCTAACATAGTCTGTGTTATGCCATGCCACGGGGCCAGCTGGCAGGGTCCAAAGCTGGCATGACAGAATGTGACAGAGGATCCGGAGAGCGGGGACTCGGGGAATCCCGACACAATAATGCTGATGGCAGGGGCTAAAGCCCAGATTTAATCACAGCTATCACCCACCTGCCAATAGAAAATTACACAGCAGATATCAATGGCAGCCTCCCCATAGTGTTGAGCCCCCAACAGAGTTTCCAGGCCGGGCACAGCTGTCAATCACTCAGCTTTAATGGTGAAGCCCTCAGCTCCCAGACAACACAATGGCAGAGTTATGTAGTGAGCAGCCTAAAGTCACAGCTGAAGACTGAAAGCTCTTTATTTAATACCTGAACTGATTTAATAAGTTTTGGCTCAGATTGATTTCAAGATTTCAAATCTGTGAAGTTAAAATTAAATATAAGATTTTATTTCAGGGTTGGAATGTTGTTTAATACTAATTTCATGTAGAATAAGTATTAAAGTACACGCAGAAATGTAGCTCTTTAGTGTTAAAAAGAAATATATAATAATCTAGAATTTTTCACATACTTTTGTAAAATATATGATGTACATAAAATGTCAAAAATAGTGAATTATGTCTGCAATGTATGAATATGTATAATGTTTTATAACAAAAAAGCAAGTAAATTAATCACACTAAAAAAAATTTAATTAATTACCCACACTAATTATTTTCATTTAAACTGACTAGTTTTTTTTCATTTTCTTATGCTGAGGTTAGAAATGTCAAACAATAATTTATACATGTAGAGATTTTTCAACATTTGCATACAAATTTAAGCATAAGAATTTTTCATGTTGCTGCTCTGTATCTAATAATATATTTACAGTGTCAGTTACAAAATGTAAACTGCCGGGTTTTGACCATCATATGAGCTTGAATAAACATTTGTCTATTGCATCAAGGTTCAATTTCTCTGCAAATGTTCTTTTTCCTTCTGTGTTGTCAGAAACCGAAATCACAGAGAGTTTAGATTATGTGATGGCATTGTCAGTCTGGAAAGAGGCAGACTCTCTGATTTTAACCAGAGCCTTTTTTAGTGTCTCGAGCAGGCCCAGCTTTCAATCATACATAATCATGTACGGACACACAAATTTACACGCACGCTCGCACACATCTGCACAACACACACACATATGCGCACACACACACATCTCATCAAGTTAGTAAGTGCTTCTTGGACCTGACAGGTAACGGTCCTGTGGTTTGGATACCAATCAGTCTCCAATAAATGTTTACATTTCAACTGTGCTGCATGCTTTGACTCTCAGGTGCCCTTATGTACCGTAGATTGCTCCGCCACAATTAAGATCTATCAAAATTAGTTCAATTTTACAAAGAGCACACGCGCACATGTTTGTACAGCTATACTTGTGAGGACACTCATTGACGGAATGCATTTCCTAGCCACTTAGCCAAGCCTTAACCTAAACTTAGCTCTAACACTAACCTTAAAAACAAGTTTTAATCCTTTACAGGCCTGTGAGAAAAGTGACAACCAGCCAAAATGTCCTCAATTTTATGGTTTAAAACTCAAATGACGAAAAACTGGTTCTCACAAAGATAGCTGTACAAGGGTACTCATACACACACAGAAAGTTTTCCAATTATGGTAGCTAGTTTTTTATGTTTGGTGAAGGAGATTTTGTTTTTTGCTTGATAGACAGGAAAATCTTTATTTTTCAGACTTTAGATTAGATCGTCCAAAAAGCGTCTGAGCCTTAACCAGCCACATACGCCTGATTTCAGTCTTTCTCTCATGTCAGTTTGGATTGACTGCATGTGTTTATGTGTGCATGTGTGTGTGTGGGGTGCTGTTTATGCTTCTGTGTGTTGGATCCTGACAGCTATCACTGCTGACAAAAGTGGTTGTTTTCTGTGAGCTCTGCTCCGTTTCATGTTGTAATAGCTTCCCCGTGATGGAGGAGAGGACCCCCTGCTCCACGCTGCTCTCAGCCATGACTCCTGCAATATTTACATGTTTACGCTCACAATTTCCATCTGTTGTTTCTGGAACAATCAGCAGCAGGGGCCTGGAGAGAAGCACAGGGAACTGCTGTAAGTCGCGCCCAACTTGGGTTTCATGATTGGGAGGCTGTGCCTGATTATGCTCGACTCGGCAGAGGGGAGGGAGGAGGAGGAGGGGGTTAGTTTTCTTTCCTTCAAGGCCCTCTCAAGGTTTTTTGACGGAGGGGCTAGAAGAAAAAGGCGAGGGCTCAGGGGATGTGTGCGAGCTTGCCCTCTGAGAGAAGCCTCACCAGGGTGAGATCAGTCATTGCGAGTCCCATAACCCCGCTCACCCCGATCCAACTGGCCAGGGCCAAACTCACTAATGGATTTCAGATACATTACAAAATCAATCGCAAGGTTCAAACGTGGTTAAAAACAGTTTAATGCAGCCGATTAGGACAGAAATTGGTAAGTTTATCTGCCATGAAGTTACAGCAGTTTCAAAAAGAGCGGAAATAAATTGGCCATGCTAATAACAGGTTTGCGTCTAACTACAAATATAATATTCTTATTCAACCCTTATAGTGCATTATAAAATAAAGGTCTATTAATCTGTCTTAAAGTGTCCCCTTTCACAAAAGTAATTGAAGGATTTTAGGAAGATGACTGACATCATGCACTTTGGGAAATGTTACTTACAGCCGAAGAGTAACCAAATCTAATGAAAGTTTCTGCCACACTGTAGTGTGTTACAATGGAATGCTAAATAATCATTTAGAAGTCAAAAGAAAACTATTACTACTGAGAAGTAAAGCTAAACCCCCCCAGGACAAATGGGAGCTTAAAAGAAAGGGTGATACTGATGACTGTGTGGATAGAGGGAGAAAGAAAGCAAAGAAACACAGGCAGGATGAAAGGGTGTGTTGGTCCCTTGTGATGTGGCTGCAGACGTAGTGGGTCTCAGCGTCAGCCTGGCCAAGCGTCGGGTTTCCCCATGCCGGAAGTGGCGCGTTTCCCCTGGCGACAAGCTCTTCCTGCAAAATAAAGAAATCATTAGAAAGATGACAGCTGGACCGGCCAACAGAAAGCCCAGGGGGCCCGGCCTCGGAGAGCTGCCACCCAGCATTAGCTAGCTGCGCTTTGCTTCACCATCACCTCCTTCAGAAGGTAAACAACGCCGCTGCAACGCGACACTTTGGAAGATCACTCTTCTCTGTGTCACACTCCATCTCATTCTTAATTTTTCTTTTTCTATCTCTGATCTGAAAATGCTTATCTGGCACTTAGGCTCTTACTTGCTCACATCCTCAAACTTCTTCCCAGAGGATGATGGGTGGAGGAACAATGTAGGGGTTGGCCAACAAATGGAGAAAACTCCGACATGTGAACCCCAAATCATGCGCAGCGACTCTTGGGCTGAAGGGTCCGGGCTAACGCGGTGACCCCTGGCAATCACGGCGTGTGGCAGCCACACTGGGGCCTCAGCAGCACGGCCTTCTGGGAGCACGCTGCGCTGCATTCCAGCCCGAAGTTCTCCGCAAGCATTTCCTCCACAAGCCATCGCTTACTTCTGTCTGCCAGACGAACGTAGCCGAAGAGCCAGAGGACTTAAGGGCGCATTAAGAGAGCTCTCCCGAAAACCATCAGTACTTGACCTCAGCTGAAATGATTACACTGTAAAGAAGATATTTTGATGTTGATCCCAAAAGATAGTCTCATCTTGTGCTTAAGGGCCTACAGAGGATGAATGGATGCTGCCTTTGGAGCAAATGATGCTGTTCTTGCACTTAGTTGCTTATTATTTCAGGAGATGACTGAATCTTTCAGAAAGCTGTTTTACTTGTTTATTTTTCACTTAGATATTTTACTTACCAGATGTTATACCACTGATTAACCAGCAGACAATGAATCAAAAATATTTAACTATTGGAGAAATAGTTCCACAGTTTGGGAAATATGTTAAACTGCTATCTTGGAAGTGAGTAAGCTAAGAAAGATTGTCTCTGTCCTCATATTCGTAGTTGTACTACAAAAGTATAGCAAGGGAACAGTTAGCTTAGCTTAGCTTAGCATAAAAGCTGATATCAGAAAGAAACACCAAGCCTGAAACAATCTACCCGCCAACACCTGACAACAGACAGAAGTCATTGCAACCAGCTAAGAAATATTAAGGAACATAACTGCCTATAAACTCACAACTATGTTATTCGTGCGATTTTAGCAACAATAAAGATATAAAATGTTAATAAGCCAGCTTCAGAGGTGCTGGTACACTAATTTGGTTACCTGTGGACAGAGCAAGGCTAGCTTCTCTCCCTTGTTTACATTCTTTATGCTAAGCTAACTGGCTGCTTTAGCATCATTTTAGAAAACATGAGACGAGGTTGGATTCAATTTTCTCATCTAACCCTCAATAAGACAGCAAATAAGCAAATTTCAAAAAAATGATGGACTCTTCCTTTAATATCGGTCAAGTTATTTTTCTTTCTTTGTGATTGAGTTTGTGATTGAGTGTATTTGTATTGTTTGCGATTGTGTGTTTGTGTGTGTGCGTGCCTATGTGTATTTGGAGGGGGGAGGGGGGGTGATGTTCAAAACATGACACAGCCTCACAGACACCTCCAGGTGTCACGACTCTGTTGCCGTGGCGATTAGGGTTGACATGGGTTAACACCTGCTAGCGCTCACTCATGGAGATTAATGTGGCTGCTCAAGCAAGACACACACACATCCACACACACACACACATGCACACACACACGCACACAGCAGACCCTGTCCCCTCTAATGGGGACTGATAAAAGACAGGCTCCATCTCTCACAAGCACGACTGACCCGGCAGCTCTCGGTCAGCTCCGCTGCGGCCATTTCCATATGCTGCTGCATTTAGACATACAGGCCCATGACTAGGAAGCAGGACACAGTTTCTCTGGACTCACTTGGCTTCACTTCACTCCCTGCAACAATGTGACAGAAGGCCTGTGGTTGCATAAGGTCAATACGTTTTCTTTGTGATATTAAGTTACAAAAACTCATGTCAGCAGGGTCACCGCGGCTGACAGGTAGACAGATGTTTGTTGCTATTTATTGTCCCTCCAAGAGATGTTGTAAGCAAGCAGAAAAGGCTAAAGGCAGACACACAGAAATAAAGCCATTAATCTGGGAGAGAGAGAGATGCTGACATACAGATAAAATTATCTGGTCATTGTTGTCACAGCAAATCCTACATGACGCAGGATGAGCAAGTTGATCCAAACTGCTTTGAGGCTGTTGACACACTGTAGCTCATTTCTGTTCCCCTTGCCTAAGCCTGAGCCCAGCGTGGCCGAGGCTCTGGCTTATTTACACACACAAATGAGGCCGACTGCGGACACAGACGTTGCCCTGATGGGAAGCTTGCCAGGATCTGCATGTGACAGTACAATTATTCTTTTGGATGACTTGTCT
The DNA here is from genome assembly GCA_034780835.1 of Ctenochaetus striatus. Taxonomy (NCBI): domain Eukaryota; kingdom Metazoa; phylum Chordata; class Actinopteri; order Acanthuriformes; family Acanthuridae; genus Ctenochaetus; species Ctenochaetus striatus. The sequence goes on along the minus strand of JAUZTA010000016.1, from coordinate 10,163,962 downwards.
TTCCCTGAAAGACATATCTTCTTCTCATGAAGAGGTTTTATTAATTCAAGTTATTCTTATCCATTCTTATACTTAAAATACTTTTGGAAACAGATATTAATATTTTTTCTTGCATGTAAATATGTAGTTCACCTCATCACAAAGAACACTTTTTCACATGTTCCTTTTGGTATGTAGCCATTCAGAAAGTTTTTTTAAAGGAGGGGGTTCTTAAATCATAATGTGACATAGGTGAATGGAAACTTCCTTGCAGTGCTCATAGTGGAGAGAAATTACATATGAAAACTGCTTTTTCCAAAAAAACAGCTCAGACAGACAGAAAAAAAAAACATTTCAAGAAGCAGCATCTCAGTGTCTCCAGACAATCCGCAGACCTCATCGTCAACGGATTTAAAGGGACTTTTTCCCCAAAGTAAATGTCACATTTAATGCTTGGGAAGCCAAAATTGAAATTTAATTCATTTTTATTGTTTTCGAGTGGTAACAGAAATCTCTGAAAAAGATATCTCAGAATCTAGGTAGAATATATTAGAAAATGCTTTTTTTTTTTATATGGATAACCTTTTTCAATTTGTCCAACCAATTTTTCATAATAATAATGATGCAATGCTGTGTTCCTTCATTTAAAAGTGCACCTCTGACTCCACAAGTGGTTTTCATTGGCCTGTGCAGCCGAGAGCAGCTCCTAGCCTCCATGCCGGCACGTGTCCCAGAGCAGTGACTGTAAAATCCATTTGGGATACTAAGCCCTTAATGATGAGGGGATGCTGAGGTAAGGCAGGTACCTTGAATTCCCTCCTCAACTCAGATAATTTTAGGACAACTCTAACTCCCCTTGACTCAGGTGACCATCTGGGCCAAATCACTCACATGGTACTATTTATTTGGCCTGTTATGCACTGAGGGATAATTGGACCCCCCTGTATTATTTCCTTTTGTCTCCTTATTTTCCTTTGGTCCTAATGGCAATTGATATACGCTATTAGAGGCTATTCCCTGTGTAGCTTGCGCTCGCATGAAAGCTGTTTACACAATTTTCGATGATTGAGATTTGGAAAACATTGTCATCACAGTTAAGACCTGGATAAGATACGAGCCACTTAGTAACAATGAAGAGAAAGACCCACTGGCACGCTTCACTGACAAGGCAGAATGTCAGACAGAAGGAGGCCAAATTCATACACTGACACACCAGTGAACTGTTTCCAGAGAATTTAGGGAAGTAAATTATTTTCTAATAACTTATAGCTCAAAGACAAACATAGCCCAAGTGTTCTTGATTTACTGTCACATAGTGTTAGGGTTTTTTAGAGGATGGATTTTAACTCAACATACAGAAAAAGAAAACTTTCCTACAAAAATCATGAAAACAATCTCATTGTGGTTCAACTGGACAGTAATATTTCACTATGAGGAAGGTGTTCCCATTGAGTAAAACTGAAGGAATGATAGTCATAATAACAGCATTTTTTCCATATAACTTCAGTATGGAGGAGCTCAGTCTGTTCGTAATTATCAACAATACGTCACTCAGCATTAAGTCTGAAAGGGGCTGTTGTCACTGTGCTGTCACGCTATGTGCTGCCACCATAATGACACAGAGCAACAATAAGACTTTAGCCTTTTGTGGAACAGCCCTGTGGGCCACATGCACTTATTCTGAAGTCCCAAAAATATTTTTTTGCACTTGATCCACTCTGTCATTTTGTACATTTTTCACAAAAAAAGAAGGAGGAGCGAGGACAACAAAGCTTGGAGGTGTAAAAATAGCCTTTAGGCTCAGGGATGTATTGTTCAGTTTCTGAATGCAAAAAGGGAGGAGCCAGAGGAGCTGAGGCTGGGAATCACCCCAAGGCATGAGGGTGGAGAGGTGGAGGCACGCTAAGAAACAAAGTCCAGGTGACATCCTAGTGTCAGTGTCACCTATTTCAGGGACAACGCAGCCGTATCAGTGACTAAAAACGCTGCAGGCTGTGAGCTTCGTCAATGCTGGCTTGATCCAGAACAGGGAGGAAAGGCGTCAAGGTTTTCAACACAGACCTTAAGAAGACAATGTGTGTCTTCTATAAGGCCCCACTTATTGTACATGCTAAATGCTGCCCTCTTTCACTTGGTGATGGATGTCTTTTTCCGGGCTGATTGTCCCTTAAAAACATACTGTACATGGATGGGACAATGCTTTATTTTTGTCCACCTCAACTCAGTGGATAGAACTCATTTACATGTCATGAATGTACATCCCCAGAGCCATGTGGCTTTTCTGACAAAATTAGACCAGATCTGCAAGAGCAGCATTCTTATAGTAAAAATGCAACCAGTGTTTTTATCAGTTAGTCATTTTTAAACTCTCTGTGTCTTCATTCTTTTGTTCTGTTCTTTTCCAGGCCACTGTTGTAAATAAGAATCTCAGAATAAGAATCTCAGAATAAGAGTGAGTGTGTGGGATTTATTGGCGTACAGCCGTTAAGTTGCAGAACACAGCCGACTGAATATCTTCCTTCTCATCCTCCTCTTTCAATCTTGAGAAAAGGAATCTACTGTGTCTGCAAAAAACTCTTGAATAATGTAAGCTGTCCTATTTAAAGGCATTGTTTAGCTCATTTAAGGTGATGAAAACATAGTAATTTTAATTTTAAGCTGATTGTAAAAACAGCTAATGAATATTTTCTTCCACTTGTGAGATATTCTACAAAGAGATCCCCTTAATCCAACACAGTGGACTTCAAATGGTTTGCCTAGTTAAATTTACTTTACACTCGATGTGTGCTCGGCCACATTAAAGCCCGTTTCACACATGCAAGGCTGTTCTTGAATTTTGCAGACACGATCCCGTTGAGCTGTTTGTGCTCATACTTTTTCTGTCTGTCTGTTTATTACTTTCCACTCGTTTGTTGATATTGCAGATAAGCACAGATACATGTAGTATATATTATATGAACAAGTTCCGCCATTGTCAGTGTGCTGTAAACAAAACAAATATCATGTCTCCTGCGCGTTCAGGTGCCGCTCCTCGCCTAAACCCTATGGAGTATCTTCACAAGCCAGATATGGACAATCCCCAGTTGTTTGCTATGTGTATAAAAAGGCAACACCACACAATTTCTGGACCTGAATCTGCAGACAATGTCCCAAATGTTAAAAAGCTTAGCAGAACTACAATATTAGCAAAAAAGCAGAGCTGCTACCCAGTATCTACTGCGCACTAGGCTGGTGCTCCTTTGTGTTCAGAGAGGCCTGTTTGGGGGGGTTGAAACATCTGATCAGGATGCTTCCCGGCAGATACAACCTCCAATTTGGAGGAGATCCCAGCGTAAAACACCCTGGAGGCTTTCGCCAATCACAACTCTCTGAGGATCCCCAGAAAAAGTTAGCGGTCATGATTAGTTGAAAAGACTTTGCGGCTACTTTGCTAAGCCTGTAGCCACTCTGACCTGGAACAATATAAGTATCATAAAAACTGATTCATTTTACAATATAGAACTCCAGTTTCGCCGCTGTCTCTCTCAGGTGTGAGTCTTTTCTGTTCCAAGATCCAGGCTGGGCCTCCTTCCAGTAACTCTGGTGGTCGAGCATTTTCCTATGACGAAGTAGGATCCGGAGTAATGGATCTATTTAGCAGTAATATTCCTTAATGGAAACAGCCTAATTACGACCACAAATAACCACAAGCCTTCACAAAGGTTTAAATATACAATAGCTGAAAAAAGGCAGGTATACATTTTCCAAATGATGAAAAAGTGAAACGTCTGCTTTTCTTTGCAGGTTGAAAAAGTTTCAGAGGGAGAGAGAAAAATGCTTTGTCACTTTAGATTTCACAGCACCAGTTTGAGCAACGAGGCGGCTGGTTTAGATTTCAAAGCCCTCTACTCCCAGGGAGAAAACAAAAAACAAATATTTGTTTTGTGGTTTATTGTGTTTTAATATGTCTGCAAGATGACACGCAAACTGAATGCAGGAAAAAGTGAGATGCAGCTGCAGAAATCAAGTGAAAGGATTTGTCTTTTCCTTCAAGGAAGATTTGTGATTTTGATTACTGCCCAGTTCGGTTATTTGACTTTTAATCTGTTTGATTGTTGTAACTCAGTTACAGATTTCATAGGAAAAATGAGCTTTTTTCACTTTCTGAAAGGATTTGCTTGATTAAGCTCGTCCTGTCCCCACAGCCATGATCTAATTTCCATTGTTACCAGTGAGATGATCTCAGATATGAAAGCACAGATGGCACAAACTTCTTAAGAACCTCTGTGACTCAAGGGTATAAAACAGAAACTGTCTCTCCAAAACAAATAACAGTATAAATCCCTCTGCTGTGTGGATAATTTCAAATAAGGCCTGAATTCAAAATGGAATCCAAATATCCTTGGTTATTAATAGTGTCCAGGGGTGATGGCAGGCCACAGTAAGTGGCAGGTATAGTGAAATGAGGCCAACAGGGACTGCTGATTGTGAGTGAAGGTCTGCGATCATCACTCAACACAAGTCGTTACACCCCTGTCGCTGCTGTTGGTTAGCCCCCACTGGCTGCTAAAATTGAATCTCAAGTTGTGTCCTATTTTGGGGTTGAGGAACAGGTGATGTGCTTGGCTCGACATGCTCCCTTGCCTCCACACCACCCCCTTGGGGCTGTTAGTGAATGCAATGACAACATAGTTTTCCAAGAAAAGGAGTGGAGGCGAGAGACAGCCCTCTATTCTACAGCAGAGATCAATACCTGATTAGCCTTGCCTATGTGCAGCAGAAGCGTGGCACGCATGGTTGTATTTAACATGGGAAAAAGACATGTTTCCCATGAGCAACTCAATACAAGACATTTGCCTTCGCTTTTGTTTGGTAAAATAAATCCATGTTGGAAAGCGAGCGGTAATCAGTCCAGCGCTGTTTAATTTGCTGTCAGCTTGCGTAGAGAGCTGTCTGCCTCGCTTTGTTGGCCTCTGTTGACAAACGCTTGACTGACTTGAAAATATCCACTCAAATTAGGCAAATCCTTTGTTCCTTGTGTGCTCTGCACAGGCTATAAAGTTGAAAATATCATTGCAGCTAGCAAGGTAAGCCAAACTTCATTTCACCAAGTCATTTCCCAAAAGAATTTATTTGTAGCTGGAAAACAAACAGCAACACACGCACTGGATCTGTGTCATTGTCAGTGACGGCACACCTGGACTTGCTTTGGCTCTGCACCTGCCTGCCTGCTTTCAGTGTAAACTTCTCCCAACCCACCATTTACATGCAGGTCAAATCCTATTCAAATGGCTCCATCTAAACAGGGGAGCATTTCAAAACAGACTCCCTCAACTGACTTGCGATTAAGCGTCTATTTGTATACGGTCTCTCCGCAGACTTGGTAATAATCAAATTAACGCCGCAGACACCAATCTTTAATAATAATACTGTCACTATAAAGTCTTAAATACATTTTTCAATTAGTCTAAAGGTCTGTTTTTTCCTCCTGGTCATCTTAAATATATTTCTGGAAAATGTAAACATAACTATTCTTCCTGTTTCTCTCAGCAGGGATTTGATTGGGAGAAATTTTGCTGCACTTTTGTACAAAATAGTTATTTACTCGGCCAACTGTTAAAACTTTCCTACAATCTTACATTAACTTCTAACATGTGGCTGATTACGGGGAGAGCAATAGATATGCACAGGCAAATTACGGTCCAATCTGGGATGCTTAGATTTGAATACCAGCATGCTTAACTACAAAGACCATGCAAGAGCATGAATCACATAAGTGGAAATAAGTGGAAGAGGGCATGCAGCTAAAAGTTCCACATCCTTGGTTTCAGTGGGACTGTATTAGTGTAGGGTTATATATTATTTGTGATTATGAGACTGAATTTAAAAGGTTTCATTGTAAAAGTTCCGCAGGATGCCAAGAAATTACATTCTAGGGGAATATGCTCTGATGTTGTAACTTCATTTAAAGAAATGAACCGTTTATATGAACCACAATGAAGACAAACTGGTACAGTGGCTGCTCTTTCCTGTGAAAGTGATCACATCTTTATGGCTCCCGTCACTGCTCTTTACAGATCTGTTTCCCAGAGGTATTTGATGGGGAGAGCCAAAGAGGGAGGAAGTGTGGGTCTGCAGCCCCCGTGTTAACAATGGCTCTCCTCAGACCCCCGGCCCAGGCCCAGCCAGTCATGAAACACCATGGAGATGTTATTGACCTCGAGGTTAACTCTCCTCAGGTAAGCCTGGGAGATAATGGACAAAGAGCAGTTCTTTTACAGGTGGAGTGACACGGCATATCCGCGCAGTGCAGCTCCTCTCGCATTGACAGATTTTCTAATTCACTGCAGATTCCCATAAAACTGGGTGGCCAGGGCGAGCTCTGCCCAACAGAGGGCCCATTCATGCTGGGTGGGATAGGGGACCCGGCCAAATTAACCTGGATTAATTTAAAAGAGTAAAGGGTCCTTACATCCAAATAAAATGAAGATCAATAAATTAAATGTCCAGGTCAGGATGTCAAGTTGCAGCGATGATCGACTGACACACAGAAAGCTTCGAGCTTTGGCTGAGAGCGAGGAGGGGAAAAAAAAAATGGGCGAGAGATCCTTAATTACTTTATTCCAAGGAGGAGAAGTGCTTCCATACGTCTCTCTTTACATGCAAGAGTTGTGCTCCTATAAACACACTCATGTCAGAAAAGAATGCTCATTACTCCTCTCATTTGGCCCTGGGATTAGTTACTGCTACAGAAAAGTCATCAAAGAAACCACTTGGAGATTTTTTTTTAACGTGTTTGTATTCCACAGTAAGAATTATTATTTAATGTGTGATTTATGTCTCTCAAGATTTTCCAGTTACTTGGGCTTTTTTTGCCTTTTCATAGCTAGATTGTTCTTTTCTACTCTGTAGACAGGGAAGGAATGAGATCGTCCCTTTATTTTTCATCAAATCTTCAACCTCAACTAAAGACTTAAAGACCTTAATGTATCTGACAGAGATTAGAACGTTGTTACCTCAAAAAAAAAAGGTGTGTTTTGAAAATGAGACAAAAAGATAAATGTTGATCGAGTCTCCGTGGTGGAGCAGCAAGACCTAAACCTGAACCACATCATGTCATTCACTACATGATCAATTATCCAGTAAGGGCAGCCTTGTAAGGAGGCCATCTCATCATGCAGCCATTAATATCTAAACAGTGTCTGCCTGGAGATGACATATAGGACAATGGAAAGAGAGCCAAAGAAATGGCCGAGTGGCCCAAGCCCAAGCTGTTAGCAGATTAAAGTGACTTAAAGATGCAGGGACCCGAATCCTCCATGACAAAAGGTATGGCAGGTGACACAGAGATTTTGGGAGGGTCATTTGGAGGTTTTTTCTCTGCCTCCCCTCGATATGTTAGAGTAGTCTAAAGTTACTGAGCGCGAGCATATTAAAAATTCATACCAATTTTCATCTATGAGCTCTATGTTTTATTTATCAGACAAATGCATCTTAAATCAAGAGTTGCATGTGGAAAAAAACTGAGTCAAAGTACTTTTTTAGTTGATTTTTGTTTCTCGTACTTGTATTGTAGGATTTTTCCCGACTCCTTAATGTTTTCACATGATATTAGAGCATTTTTTTTTATTTTGCATGTGGAAAGTGAAATACAAATAATGTAAAAAGGTAGGGATTTAATAAGTGAAGTTTTGCAAAGGAACAAAAACAGAAATAGATTTTCCATTTCTGCAGTG
>JAUZTA010000016.1:10144095-10156168 GCA_034780835.1 Ctenochaetus striatus | reverse complement strand
CCCAAATTTAAAAAATACATTGGCTTCCTAAATGAAATACCAAACCTGTCGCAGAGGCAGGCTTCACAAATATGCCAACAGGATACTTCCTCAGATTAGCAGGGCTGTTTACACAGTCCCCTGGTAATCTGGGCCACAGGGGACATACCTGTACTGTGTCAGAGACAGAGCTAGAGTTACACAGTGGGACCAACCAGCCACAACGGCCCACACCAGAATACGATCCAGAGGGTCCAGCGGGACTGGCCTGGCTCCAGAGGGGTTGGCACTGGGTACAACCTGCCTCGTCTCCCCCTGCCAGACAAGGGGAGGAGTGGTGTGTGTGTGTGTGTGTGAGGTGGGAGTGGGAGGGAGGTATACCGGCTGCCACTTCTACATCCTTCCTTCCTGTTCTTGATTTTTTTTTGGGGGGGAGACATAGTTTGGCTTGTCTACAGGTCCATAAGCAATACTGTTGGTACACAGCTGCGCACACACACATATGCACACACAAAGAGGAAGTTTTCCATCAGGTAAAAAAAAAAAAAAAAAAAAAGGGCAACCGTGCCTTATGGGTCTGGACAATGAAGCACACAGAGAATACTGGCGTTATTGTGCACAGAGGGGAGGGCAGTTTTAATGGAGCCGAAAGCTGATGGAAAGATAACAGGAGAGAGTTGCCCTGTTTGAGCTGCATGCATTGTAATCAGGCATGCACACACACACACACAAATACAAACGCATATGCAAAACTGTGTGCTCACAAAACCATGATTTTTTATTAAAAGACAGGGATGCTCAACAGGAAGTAGAGAAATATTTTATCTCTCTTTAGCCAATCATAATAACACCTGAGCAAACTCCGCCCCTCTGATGTGTGTGTGTGTGCCAATCTCTCTTTTCTTGCAAGGGGCAAGAGAGTGAGACCAGTTCAATATTGTTTCACCTGTGTCCATCTAACCTTCAGTCTGTCCATCTGTCCATCCATCCATCCATCCCTCACCCCATGGGATAGGGTACCAGCAGGCAGCAATGTACCACACAAAGGCTTTCTTTATCTGCCCACGGCTTCAGTTTCAAAGGTTTATCAAGGTCTTCTGCAAGTGTGCCGAAAAGCCAATGATGCAATATAAAAATCAGGCCCACACATCTTCTGTATTACATATGACGAAGGCTGTATTGTATGTGTGCACACCAGACAGGAGAGTCTTCAGTTTCTGTAGGTATTTTGCATAATTCAGATGCATCTATCGCAGTTCAGCTTTTAAACAGTCGTAAAAGAATAGATTATAGATACTTAACAATGCTGCTAATTACAATAGCAGTGATAATGATGTCACTATGCTGCTACCTTTTTTCCCCTCTGTCTTGTAGGAGAGCAGCTACAGGGTGTGTTCAGCAAGCTAGCGGGGCAGGAAGATGATTCTGGAGTAAATCACTTCTGCAAAGGTGAAATGTGGCCAGCACGAGTCGGCCTAATCCATGCCAGACATGTGCAGAACACCAGAGGAGCAGGTGCAAACAATTGAAGCAGCTGTCAGTGAGCTGCCGTGATCTCTTTTGATATCTTAATTGTTAGTCAATCCAAGAGCAATTTTGGCAACATTGCTGTCAGCCCCAGGACATGCCCCGCTCAGCTCCCATCTGTCAGGGGGCTTGCCGGGCTCTGGTGCTGCTCTCCCTCTCTGACTGAGGGCCCACGTCTCTGGGATGTGTGTGTCCAGCCCATCCAGCATCTCTGAGGGAAATCGGGCCTGATTGCTGCCATTTCCGCTCACTTTGGCGGTTTGGGTCGGGGGTGCAGGCTAATGCTGATAATTGCCGCATTTCAAAACTACTGGAATTCGTCAGGCCTCCCACCCAAAACCCTGTCCAGCCCCGTCCCGACCCCCTTGTCGGTTCAGTGTTCCCAAACATTGTGATTAGCATAAGAGCAGAGTGTGTGTCAGTATAGATTCAGGTCCAGGATCTGAGGCTCTCCAGATACCCGGACTGTGGAGTTGTTAGGACAGGGGTGATCAGGAGCTATGTAGCTCGAGCTTCGCTAATGTGAAACCAAGCAGTCAGACAGTAAACAGCACCACAAAGCGTGCGCTGAGCTAATGCAACTCTCAGCCAAAAGTAGCAAAAACAATTCTTTTAATTTGACTCAATGGTAGAAATTAAACCTGAGGAGTTCAAACAAAAAGCAGAATAAAATCTCCGTACAGTCATTTTCTCGCACACACACACACTCAGGCGTACACACATTCACAGACAGCCAAGAGGCGTCATTATAAAGAGATAACTCACAGAGCAATGACAGTAAATGACCTGCTTCAAGCCGTTCAACATGAGGTGAGGTCGGACTCGAGGCCCAGCCTGACCCTCCCGGTGATTTATGTGGCCCCAGTAAGCCGGGGTCCATTGTAGGGCCCAGCGAGGAATGAAAGTGTTAACAGTGAGTGTTGGGGAAGGTTGGCGCTGAGGGGAGAGTTATGAGTTTTCTCAGCTGAGCATTGTTTTCATCCTGAGAGGGAGGAGAGAGCAGGAGTAGTAAAAGGTAAGGGGTGGGGGAGACAGGCAGGAGGATGGGGTGGGGTCCATGGAGCCCGCAGGCTTGAACTCCACAGCTGAACCACTGACCCCAACCATCCATCAGTGCAGGGGTGTGACAAGGCAGGGGCAGGGGTATGTGACAAGAGAGGAGGGAGGGCAAGAGAGTTGGTGACTGGGGGGAAATGGACTGAGGGCCTATAATGGGCTTTGGGACATGGGAGGGGCAAGTCACTGGGAGGGGGCGAGGAAAGGAAAGGCCAGTGTACTGTAGGACAGAGGGGGATAATGGGCTCGGAGAGAGGGAGGAATGTCTGGTTGGTGGATGAAACAATGAAATAGGTGATTGTGTAACACAAAAAGTCATCAAAGAAATATTGATAAGGCTCCATTAATTTAAATAACTTAAATAACTTTGAATTACTTAGCTAGTCTATGTTTTGCTTTAATGCACAATATATATTTATACTGATACAGACCCTCAATTATAAAAAAAATTAAAGAAAAGCCATAGTTTGATGATGCCATTAAGTGGCGTGAGATCATGTAATTTGTTTATTTCACTGTTGAACAGCCACTATTGCAGATGAAAAACTATCTGACTGACTCTGGCAAAGATGTTCAAAGACAACATAATGTTTGAAAGTTTTATTTACATTACTTTTAGTAGCATTTGCCCATTTTTATGTCGATCTCTGATTAGTTTTACCTCAGAAGTAGGAACCATTAACTTAAATGAAATTAGAGATTTCTCTGTTCTTGAACATAGTTAGAATCATTTATGTTTGTAAATAACTCAAGAAAATATACAGCAAAGATATGGTCATTTTTAGGTTTTTGAATGTGGAGATGTGACACATCTTATATGCATAAGAGGTAGAAAGAAACAGTCCATGTATGAGTTAAAAGAGTTTTTATCAGAACAGGAAAGTAATGGCTGCTAAAATTGGGACTCTGCAATTTCATGTGAATAATGAATTATACATAATTTATTTCCAGTAGTATTCGTCATTTTTAGCATTAGTAAGGTCTTGGCTGTATAGAAATAAATTAATTGATACCTATGTCTTAAAAAAGTTTACACTTCCATTAGATACACAATATTTCCTGTAAATTACCCACTTTGTTGATCCAAAATAAAACCTAAATATTGGAACTAAAAAGTCAAATTCTGTGACAGACATCAAGCACATTTTGGTGTTGCGCTGTTTCCACTTTTGTGAGTTTTAGACAGAGTTCAAAGCCACATTGAACCCTCCCCCCATGAAGGCTCGAACTGCCAGCGTCTTTCAGCTGTTGCCCAACACTCACTGTCACTCGGCTCCACACAATGCATGGCCAATGGGTAGACTGGATCCCAACATCCGTCCTCAGAGGGGCATTGGCCCCCAGCCAGACAAGTCTGAGCTGGGGGCCCCTGTCACACTGAAAGACCAGAACAACACTAATGGTTAAGTCTGAATCGAGCTGTGTGGAAGAGTCTGGGGGAGAGAGGGGAGGCTCGTTTTAATATGATCCAGTTTGGAACTCCATAACACATATTCCAATTTCATTAGGGGCCAAAGATGGAGCCTTATGTCGGCGGCATTAGCGGTTATAGGGGTGACTGTGTTTGTCTGCTTGACACTGTGTAAAAGAGGGTTAAGGCACAGACGATGAAGACGGAGTTGGGGAGTGGAGGGCTGAGGAGATAAAGAAAGAGAGAGTTCGTGGCCCTCCCAGTTAGGTTATGGCACTGCAGCAATGGACAAATCCATGAGCAAGCGAAACCACTGTTTTAAATAGCAGGTATCTGGTGTCAGTGTGCCCTGAGAGAGGCCCTCTCCATCAATATGTTCCTTTGCCCTTGTCTGCTCCTGATATCTTTATCTTGTCAGGACCTCTCCTGTATGTTCCACCTCAATGGCTTCCGTCTGCGCTCGCCCTCTCCTGTGCAGATGGACCGCTGCTGGTAGGCCCGCTTCAGGCCCTTGAGGCTGGATGGGGCGAGAGCGGAGGAGGGGGTTAAGGTGCAGAGGGGGTGAGCTGAAGGCAGTCTTATGTCAACCTGTAGTCTACAGGGGCCTCATTACGCAGACGCCAATGGAGAAGCTTTTAGTGGGTAATTAGACCATTACAGATAGCCAGGGGAATAAATGAGTGCTCCCTATATACTCTGAATAAATGAGATGTAAAAATGTGCATCTACTTTTTTTCAATTAGTGACACATTTTGGAATGTTTCCTTTTCTTTTCAAAAATAATAAAATGTTGCAAAAGTGCACTCATGCTGAATAAAGATGTTTGTTTGAAAGAAACATTAGCCTTAAAACCTACAAAAAAGCAGCACAAATCAGCTTTCTTGTTGACTTTGTGTGCTGAAAAAAATAAACACAGTGCATATTTAATACCTGGTCTACCTGTCCCTGTCACAAAACCACTGTGTTGAAATTGACTGGACTCAGATTGTGCCCTAGTCTGGTGGCAGGAGGAAGCTTCCACTGTTCTTTTCCTGTAATTTCGAGCTTACCTTGAGATGAAAATGGGAGCAGGATTGTGGGAAATGACAGATGCAGCTCGGGAGGGCCATTGAAGAGGTCATATGTCATCACGGGGTCGCACACGCCCTTTGAGCTGGGGGCCGAAGGGAAGGGAGGGGATCGCCTTCCCACACTACCTGGAGAGACGAGGCCTGGGAATGCAGCTCTGACCTGGACCGGACTGACTCCGCTCACCTGTCAGTCGGGTCATAAGTGTGTCCTGGATTTATGTTGGCCAGTCTGCCTGGCTCTGTCCTTCCACATGAGCATCTGTCTGTCTGTCTGTCTCCTGGATTTCTATTAGGCATTTTATTTTTCCTGAATACTTTCTAAAACAGCCATTCACAAACTTGCACGGCAGGTTTAGCAAATATTACACCTATAAATCATCACAGATATCAACGCCGTGTTCCTCTGCTTGGTATGTCCTGCCAGTGTTAAAGTTTCTGACGGGTGCCTGCACCATATTTCATCTCTGTCTCTGTCATTTATTGCACCCTACGGGGCCAAAAGTATGTGGACATTTATTCTAGTTACAACAAACCATATTTTAGTCAGAAGTGTGTTGCCAGCTTCATGGCGGTTTTGTGGAGACCTTTTCCTGTTTCAACATGACGAGGCCCCTGTAAGCAAAGTGAGGTCCATACAGACAGCTGACTCACCCTGACTTCAACGCCATGTAAGAGCTTGAGGGTAAATTCGACCGCGAGTCAGGCTTTTTAGGCCAATCTGAGTCGTCACTGCTGCTCTTCTGATTAAATGGAAGCAAAGCCCTGCAGCCAGTTTCAAAACCTTGTAGAAAAGGAGTGTGGAGGCTGTTAATATTAATGCTCAAGGTTTTAGGATGGGGTGCCTATCACTTATTGGTATGCAAACTTGTTCAAGGTCCCTCTACAAATAACATGAGTTTACAAACCAAGGTCTCCCTTCAGAAACCCACTGACAAAACCTCAGCAAAGTGACATGATGATGATGTTTTCACTGCAAGGCATTGAATTGATGGGCACAGCAAATAAAATATTTATATGCTGAAATTTTGAATCATATTTTTTTGTAATGAAAGACATGATAAAAATAACAAAATTAATGCAAAAATGGCTTAAAAACAATCTTATGATAACTGTCTCTATCATTATGTCATTATTTATTGTCTTATCTCTTCATATTCAATTGGAGTTACGCCCCCTAGAGGACAAAGATTTAATTTACTACAAGTTCATCATCAGTGTGACAGACAAAAAAAAAAAAAAAAGTATGATGAAAGTGTGTTTTCTGCATGAATCATGGGAAGTTATGACCTGAATGTGTCTGTAATAATCCTGCTTACTGGTATTAAAGGCTCAAACGAAAATGGTCCTCAGAGAGAGACAGACAGAGAGAAAGAGAGAGAGAGAGAGACAGTTACAGAAGCAGACAGGGAGGAAGAGAGAGTAAAAACATAGAAAAAAAAAAAAAGAGCGCTGTCATTTCCACTGAGATCACAGCTATCCAGAGTCTGAAGTCAGCTGTGAACGCATGAGTCAGTGCAGGAAGAGCTTCTTTCTGAGGGAGCTCCCTCAGCTGAGAGACGGATAACCTTCAGTGTTTCTCCCAACAACAGCGCCTTGTGTAATCCCCTCTGATGTAATGCAGGGAGCCTCTGACGTCACGGCCATGCTAACTTGATTGCTGCGCTAGGAAGATTATTAAGGACGAGCACAGACGTCGATCAAACTCAGCCTTTGCTGCCACAGCTGGACTCGGCTGTCTGTCCAGATCTCCTTCTCGTGCTCATCATTTGTACAACATTAATATTACTAGACTGATTTTTTTTTTCACGTGCTTCTGGGCATGAATGAAGTTGAGAAAATATCTCAATAATGTTGCTAAACTGAAAATAAAAGCAGCTGGTTTATTAGTTTTAAAGCTATGATCTTAAATCAATAAATTGTTAGATGGGGAAGTCAAACCTTCTTTAATCCAAAAGCTCTTCAATGCCAGCTACATGTGATGGATTTGTTTGACCTATTTTCATTTATTCACTCTTCCCCAGACTTATTAGGATCAGAGTAAGCACCGAAAAACAGCCGAATGTATCGTTGAGACTGTGGTTTGTTAGTCTCTGTTCATTTCCTGCTGAGATGTCAGATATCTGTACCTGTAAAACTTCCATCAGTGTTAACAGCGGCAGATTTCACTGAGGTTTACAGGCTGGATTATTCTGTTTTTGTTGCCTTGAGCACTTTCTTGCTAATGTTGGATGAACTTTCTGTGAGCGCAGGCTTAGATTGTGCTTTGTTTCAAGGTAATAGCACGAGATATTTTTAACCAGACATCCTGGCAACGGTGAGCAGGTTTTCGGTCTGACTTCTGCTGTCAGTTATTTGTTTTCCCTCGAATTGTGAAAGTTGTTCATCTGTCAACAGCTTTACTTATATATGTTTGTTAAGTGTATTGGTCACTAGAAAACATCACAAAACATAGATAAAGAATCATCAATTAATACAGAAAGCAGCCTCCATTAGAGCTAAATTATTATTATTAAACATAACACTCAGTTTCACAGATACAGTGCAGATGTTCGAGTAACATCTGTATAAGGTTTTCAAGCCTCTTCCTACCTGCAGGTGGTTGTTCTTGCCCGGAGACCCCACCACGTCCCACTGGCTACAGGACTTCTTGGGCATCTTGTGGTTGCTGAAGCCTCCGCCCACCTCGTCGTACGGGTTCTCCATCTGGTTTTCGGACAGGTTGCTGGAGCTCTGGCTCCGTGTGATGGTGGGGACCACCCTGGGGTTCATGGGTGCTGTTTGGGCCGTGGGAGCTGCAGGGGACCCGGGGACCATGAGGTGGCCTGACGGGGAGGTGGGAGAGTTCGGGGTGAAGCTGAATCCAGAGAGGGGCAGGGTGGGGTAACGGCCTCCGCCCGTGCTGGTGTGGTTGTCGAGCCTCTGGAAGGCACTGTTGGAGTTGAGGTTTTCCATGGAGCGGTAGATGGGTTTGTTCACTGGCAGAGGAAGCAGGAAACAAATCAATGAACAATAAACCTTTTTTTCTTAAATATTGAAGAGATGCATCACAACTTTTCTCTTACAACTGAATAAAACAATCAGTGCAACGTGAAAACACACTCCAGATGTTTTTACCTTGATGCTGTTCGTTGTAGGTACACGCTGAAGGACTGGGGGAGAGCGACACCCTCGGCAGCAGCCTGAAGTTGGAGTTCAGCGACGCAGACATGACCAGGCGCTGTGGCGAGGGCATCGGTGCGATGGGCACCTCCGTCACATATGTGGCCGGGACGTACAGTGGCTTCGTTTTACTGGCTGCTCCGATCCTGCGAACCTGTCAAACAACAGATTTCCAAACATTTTGATATTTCAGTCCACACGGATCCACTTAGTTTAACCAAGCGAGGACCAGCACGGCCGAGACTGTGAAGTCTGTTAAGGTGACGTCACTCAGATGTGATGACAAAACACATAAAAATACAAAATAAAAGTTTTCTTTTTTCCCTAATTTATTTCTTATTTTTCATTGATGTTTACTGGATTTTGCATTTATGAGAAAATCCACTTTGATTTGACTTTAACCACCTGATTACTTTGTCTTTAAGTCGTTTTCCAGTTTGCACTGTGGTGTTTAATGAAAAATGTAACAGACTAATTCACATGGAGGTGTATTTAAAACATATGTACAACCTGATACTCTCTTTATTTCTCCATTTTTTTGTTTAAAATCTTGAGCCACATTGTTACATAGACAGTACAGTCCACAGTCCATTTGCAGTGGATCCCATATAGGCCATCCTACTGCCATAAATACCCCGTGCGCTAAATCTGCATCTAAAAATAGTTCTCAACAAAAAAAACTATTTACTCCTGTTTGGGTTATGTTTGATAAAATCTTCAGTCTGTGACTGTGTTGAAAATTTACTTAATATCTTGGAAAAATAAAAACAGAATGGTTTTGGAGCCGAAAGCCACAAATAAGATTAAAAAGTAAACTATCTCTGTGTTTGTTTGCCAACAAAATGAGAGAACTACAATGCAAGATTATCCTTTATTTCAGGGTTTAACAATGAAAAATCCTTTCTGTAGATGATGCAGATGTTCCACACTGATCTAAAATCTTTGGACCCACAGAAACCAGACGAACTGCAGGTGAACTGTTGTCTCACCTGCCACCAGTCAGAGTTGGTCTTTTTCAGGAGGATAAACCGTTCGCCCTCCCTGATGCAGACCTGCCGTCCGTCAGCACCTCTGTAGTTGTAGTCGTACTGGGCCTCGAGGACCACCGTGCCGCTGGGGACTCCGCACACCGTCATCCCCCTGGAGGCCACCGCAGGCGCTGCAGCGGTCTGCTGGTGCCCCACAGAACGCCGCCAAGTCCCAGACAGCATGGCTCTCCACACAGTCCGGTTCAGCAAGCCGTGCTGGGAGCGTGCTGACAGCTGATACTGGGGATACTGGTCGGGTTAGAAGAGGGCAGGTGAAACTGGAGCTGGGTCGCTGCCATGCTCTGAGACGGAAGAAAGAATGGGCAGAAAGACAGAGTGAGAGAGATTACTGAAGCTGCCAGAGAACAATGAACATTGTCACCTGGCTGCGTGCAGGTTCACAGGGGGCATGAATCCAGTTAGTGCTAAAAATAAAAGTCTGGGTTAATCTGGGAAAATCTCCATCATGCATGAAAAAATAAGACAACTAATCAGATTTTTTAATCTGCATCTTCTACCTTCCCAAAATGTCTATTTTAAGAACAAACGCCTTCAGTGCTTAAAGCTTTTTTACATTTTCTGCTATATTTGTTTCACATGACTGTAACCTGAATATCTTTCTGTAGCAGAGTTAAATTACAAGAGCTTTCATCCAACATTAACTCCTCACCACAGAGACAATTATAACACATTTTCAAAAAAACATCAAACTTTTGCTTCAATTAAGAAACGGAGATGCAATTTTTTAGATAAATTACTAATGAAAATAATCTTTAATTGCATCACAAGTCAAAAATTTTCAGGTGTCTGAACTCCGAATTGATTCCTGATAGCTGATCTATCAGTGTGTGAATGTGTGTGTTTGTGTTCCTGCTGAACAGGCGCTTTGCCCCCACAAGCCCCCTGCCATCAGCCCGTAAATGTATGTGTGAAAGGATGAATGCTGACTTGATTTGAGGGGTCAGAGAGTGCAAAGGTGTGACATAAAGACAATCCATTTACCATTTTAACTTTTTTTATTTGCACGTTAAAAACTAACAAACAAAAAAAACCCTGTTTGTGTTAACGCTGCAAAGCTGCAATTACTGTGTCATTATTACATAACGACTGATATAATGACTGACTAATTTGTTTCCTTATCCCTTTTTTTTTTGGATGAAGTGCTGGTTTATTTTCAACCAGGCTGTAAAAGCAAAAAACAAAGTCCTTTCAAATATACTGTGTGTGTGTATATATATTCAATGAGACTGCATTATAGAGAGAATACTCTGATACGAAGACAGAAGTAGACCTGCAAAAATTATGTTCATTATTGAGTGACCTGAATTAAATGAAATGAAATAAAGCTGTAAAAGTATCACAACATACATTGAATGTAAAAATATTACATAAAACAATCTGATAAAACAAATTCTCAGTGCCACAAGTGAATCTGGAACTTTAGCTTCGACTATAACTTTAACAATTCATGCATACACAAAATTTTCTGCAGATCACATGATCGAATCATTTTAGCACTGAGGAGAAGAAACTGACTGCCATTGCCAGGATTTCTAAATTTAAATAAAAGCTTCCGTTTCCATCTATAATATACTTGACAGACAGGAACACGGACAAAATGTCCCTGCAGATATTTGCACAACAACGTTTTTCTATTGTCCTTTCATGCCGTACGACTAAGAGACACGTGTGAGTGAGTGAGTAACTCAGGCGTTGGGAGGATGTTATCAGCTCAGACACCCAAAATAGCATCTGTCTCCATCTCCCCACCTGAGCCAGCATCCCCAAGCTAAACCCCTGCTCTCCCCAGCCAAGACCCGCTTACATAAGAGAACATCTAACTTTCTGCCAGACACACAGCAATACAGCCTCACACGGTACACGCACCCACCCACCCACACATGCACACAAACACACACACACACAGAAGCATCCCTAGGCACCTAGCAACAGTGCTTCAGTCACACTCAGGCCCAACCCATCTCAGTGTGAGTGAGAAGAGGAGAGGAGAGGCAGGAAACGAGAGAGAGTCCAGAAAATGAATAGAGACACGCATGTTTACAGAAACAGTGATAGTCAGAAATAGTGGATGGAAAAGATGAATGGAAGAAGAAGGGGATTTTTTTGTTTTTAAAAATGGTGCAAAAAGAGCAGATAGTCAGGACTAGGTGGGAAAATAAAAAAAAATTTGAAGAAACTATAAGCCACGAAGGAATGGATGAAGTTGGATGGAGC
This sequence comes from Ctenochaetus striatus, assembly GCA_034780835.1. Taxonomy (NCBI): domain Eukaryota; kingdom Metazoa; phylum Chordata; class Actinopteri; order Acanthuriformes; family Acanthuridae; genus Ctenochaetus; species Ctenochaetus striatus. Next base: position 10,144,703 of record JAUZTA010000016.1, on the reverse strand, counting down.
CGCGAGCCATGTGAAGGCGATGAAAGGGAGGGCGGTGTTAGCTGGATGAACCTTGATAATCCCACTGTTATTAAAGCACAGGAATGAATCTGTGACCCCATACCGCTGCAGAGAATTATGGTAAAATCCCTCTGCACCAGCATATGGATGGAGAGACTGCCTGCCTGCCTGGCTGGATGGCAAAAACACTGGCGAGAAGCTCACAGGGGAACCTTTCCAAGACACTTTTTGAAAATGTAATGAGTCAGAATAAATACCTTTCCACATTGGGGACATGTAAATAGACTAGGCTGACATCTGCTGACGTCTTTTCACTCATATTTACACAAGTAAATACTCTGGTTTAGGCTGTGAGGATTATTTGGGTCTTATTTTATTATTATTGATATTCAATAAGGTAAAAAAAACTAAAGGAAATCATGTCACCGCTTCTTTTAAGAGCATACCACCACTCATTGGAATCTGGTGAGATGGCCCCATCTTGGAGAGAAGCGACCATAGTGGTACTGTATAAGGAAGGCAAAGATCCAGTAAAATGTCAGTCGTATCGACCAGTATCCCTGCTGAACAGTGACCTCCGTATACTTACCACCATACTTTCTAAAAGA
>JAUZTA010000016.1:10131070-10142910 GCA_034780835.1 Ctenochaetus striatus | reverse complement strand
GTACAACAGATTGCGCTCATATTTACGGTGGATTTTTTTTTTAAATTGCACGGCGTACCATACTAATTACAACAATAAACATGATAATTTTGTGACATTTCGCCTTAAATTATAGCTTCACAATTAATAGTTACTTCTAGTTACTTCACATGGCCTGCCAGTGTATTTTAGGTTATTAATGTGTCTGTTTTTCTTGTTTTTCTTTTCATGTTCAGCACTTTAACGCTCTTGCAAAAAATATGAGTCTACTGATTTTTAAATATTCTTTTCAATTTTAATACCAATATTTATAAGTTTTCCATGAATTCTATTTTAAATTCCGTTTTAAAGCCAACTAAAATATTTAGATGATAAATTATTAATCTCTGTCTTTCTGGTTACAGCTGCAAAATAAAAATGAGATTTAAAAACAGTGCATATCAATCGACGTGACAGAAGTTAAAAAGAAGTGTATTGCCTTCACTAAAAGCTATTTATTTAAAACTTAATTAGGCAAAGGACAGTTTGCTTGAGTCCACGTGATGAGTTGGCCGCTGGGCTAATTAGTGCGGAGTACTGGTGATGAAGGTAGTGAGGCCGGATCAGGTGTCTCCGTGACCGCTGGCCTCTGCTCAGACGGGGGCAGAGACTGACGGGAAGCCGCGGGTCCTTAAACCGCAAAGGTGGACAGCACTTCCATGTACATATACCGCCATCTACTGGTCAGACATCAAGCAGTGATATGCTGTTAGTAGTGTGTCTGTTTGAAACGATATACAACACCTCGGATTATGTACATATCAGCCTGTATTTGATTATACTTGTAGAGGACACTAATTGCAAAAATACAACTAAATTTGACACAGTAAGACATAAATGTTTGTGGCAATGACAGTAAGCATAACTATTGTATTGTTTCTATGTTCTTCTTGCAGTCTTCCTGCATTTATAAGTATCAAAGCTTTTTCTCTTTCACAACAAATTTACTATATTGTACAGAATGGACACAGAGTAACACCTTGCAATTTTATTGAATCTCATACATAAAAATGTTGTAAAACTTAAGATTTATGAATCACTATTCATGATAAAAGTTTTCCAAAAGTTTTCCATTTGAACCACATTTTGCTTTAAGGTATTCTTTTTTTTGTTAACTTGTTGTCAGACTAAACATGTTTAATGATTCTGATTTTGCTGATCAGAATCATTTTTAATATCAAAATCATTAAAAAGAAGATATTCTTCGGTAGAATGCTAACAAAATATTGGCCTATTGCATATATTTATTGACAATGGAAGTTAATGTTATTGAGATACAACTATCCCCATTAGTCTTTAAGTACCGTTTAGACAACCAAAGTGTAGAGAATGTGATTAATCTTCAATCTAAAAGTTGAAAATTCTGCAGGTAGGGGTCTTTACGTGTCATAAAAAATCGGAGGGGTCCGGTCACAGCTGTCTGTGCACCATATTCTCAAGCTAAACCTTTACTTTTGCATCTGTTCTTTGCACCAACAGGCCCGCTTCACCCTGTGGGTCAGGCGACAGACCGTATACAAGCCAAAAATCCTGAACAGAGCTGCATAATAATGCTGAACCCCTGTGTGTGCGAGTGTGTGTTCGTAGGGGGAAATCCCACATGTGCCTGCCTGAACTCAGAGCTCTCTCTGGGTATATATGGTGGAGCCTGGCTGGACAGGACCCATGGGCGGCATAAAGTATAGTTTTGCCGCACATGGTTCATAAAATGATCAATAATAATCATAAGTCAAAGTTAGAGCTCCTATCACTGAATAATTTGTTAATATTGTGCCGCAGGGGAGTGTTTGCATGAGTTCCTCACTGGCCTCTTAAAAAAAGGGCATTTCCTCACTCTTTGCTCTTGAATTTGGCCTGAAGCTCGGATAGATGTTGTCTGTAACACTGCACTTGCATCACCGCCACTTTACTGGTCAACTTTCACCCAACATCACCTCTGACCGCACTCTATCTGAAACCTTCATAAACTTTCCGTGGATTTCTCCAACAACGTAAACTCTCAAACATCTTTGGCGTAAATTATAGTCTGCAATCCCTCTGGCATGGGCAGAATACAAAATAAACTGCCTCTAATTGTGATGCTTTGACCATCTTCCCTCCTGACTGTTATTTAGTTTGGCTGCAGCCTGGAGGCTTTGTGGTTTTAAAACCCAAATAGTTCAGACGGTGTGAGAGGGAGAACGCATTATTATTCCTGCCGCCTGCTACGCTGCACATGCTAATAAGGGAGTTTAACTTAAAAAAAAAAAAATGGGGGGAGATGGTGATGTCATCAGTGTGCTTTATCAGAGTTGGGATCTGAGGGGGGGTGTAGTTTCCTCTGGTAGAGACTCAGGGGGCCCAGGGGTGAACCCGAGGCTTTGCCAGGGAGCCTGTTTAAGGAGATTACTCAGTCACCACACCTTTGCTGCATTATGGGCCAGAGTGAAAGGTCGCGCACTGTGGACATCCCAACGAGACGCCGGACTGACAGCTTTCTGACACCGAATTGAACATTCTTATGCATCCAGTTCTGTATTTCTGTCTTTCAACGTAGAGAAGGATTAAATTTCTGTCCCTTTAAAAATATATTTTAAAAATGTTGACAGTTTGACCTCATAGGCAAGACTTTCCGTAATGTCATATACCGCTTTTGATAGGACTTTTCATCTGAGTCCTTGTTAACTCTCTTCAATCAGCAAATGTTTGATCACACACAATATGGCATTGTCAGTGCAACATTATAGGCTACAGCGCTAAGTGTTCATGGCAGGCTCATGAAATCAGATAAAATGAAAGACTCCTACAGTTCACTGGTGGTGGCCTCATACATTTCTACATGTTATCTGATCCAATGTACTGAACAAATTAGCCTAAAATTACAAAATGAGAAAAACACACTTTTAAAAGTGGAATACACTCTTGGAAATTATTGTGAACCCACAATTAAATTAAGTAATTTCCTCATGTACAGATGTCTGGTACAGAGATGGCTGAAGTCCTTAGTTACACTTTGCATCCTCAAAATTTAAGAGGTATGAAGTGATGACCTTAGCACACAATCACTGTGCTATCATGTTCAGGCTATGAGTATCAGCAGAAGCAGAGGGCCTTTCATTTGGTCAATATTGAATGACTAGAATTTGACATTTTGATATTTATTTTACAAAATAAAACAATATAATATCACAAGAATGTTTTTTTTCTTGCAGTTATTAGAGTTTCAGCACTCTCTGCTTTAGAAAGACAGACAACTAGACAGTTAATATAAGACAGCTTCGTAAAAGTGAAGCTAGCCTGTATAGCCACAGCCCCAGCAAAGCTTTAGCCTATGTCTTGACTTTCTCCCAATATCTGTTGTCATCCATACATGAAAAATATCACAAGATTTAATTTTAATGTCTTTAAATTAGCCAGATAACCATTGCATATAAAACGAGGTAGCAGCTAAATCCTGTTGAACAGAAGAACAGCTTTAGTCCTGCTAAAGCTAACTAGATGCACAGATCTCAGCAACTGTGATTGCTTGACACTGTAGGAATTTATTCAATTTGTTTTAAGTTAACTTTAACATTTGTGTTAAATTGTAAATTAATTTGTTGGTAAAGACTATTGATTTTTAGTAAAAACACATGACAAGCTCCTACACAAGCTAAACAGAGATATGCCTACTTTTAATATAAACTGTATATTATTTCAAAAATTGTCAAAATATTCAAAAAGTAGAAAAAAACATTTTGTTGGTAGTCGGTTGCATTTGTCGGTACAATTTCATTGATTTTTGGTGGTAAAATAATCAATTAGAAGGCACAAAATGGAGGCGTAATACTTGCATTTTTTCTGTCTGCAGTTTGCTAATAAGCCTAAAAACTTTTAAATACTTTCTTCTAAGCTTTACTGCATTAAAGGCAAACTTGGGATAAACTTTACTCTTATTTCCCATGGCAGAGGAGGAGTGAGGTGACAGTCTGAGACTCAGGCAGGGGAGTTCCACAGCGTAGGCTATTCCAGCCGCACAGAGCCTGATTTTATTGCCCTGATAAAACGTCCTCCAGGGTAATCGTGACAGGCAGTTGCCCCTTTTAATGCCCACACTGCAACGCCACTGAAGGGGCCGAAGAGAAAATCACACATTCCATTTCTCACACTGGCCTGTCCCTCTAACTCGGGCCCAAAATGCGTTTTATGGACGTTTCCCCCCGTTCGCTGCAGATGGGTTAAATATTACATCAAAGCGTCTTTAATGTTTCACAGTACCTCTCACATTTCTCCTCCATATCAAGTTCAAAACTAGTGCAGGCTGCATTTTTACAGTAGATTTAATGGATCAATGTCCATAATCACATTAGCACTGGCTTAACATATAACAAATTTCACCGTACCAGCATCAAAGACCTGACCTCTTGTTATAATCAGGCATAGCATCTTTTCCTCCACTCAAGATCTACAGGCCTTCTGATACTAAGAGAAACAGAAAAAATTGTCAAGGGGGTGATAAGCTGTAGTGTACGCAGCTCAGAAAGTAGCTGTATGAGAGAAAAACATTTGTCCCTCGTAGTCACACAGTCACAGATGCTTTGGGCACCTCCTCGCTATTTTCATGGATCAGGCCGATAATCCTCTCCTTCTGCAGCTTATTGAAAGATTTTTTCACCAGAGAAATCTGCAGTGAAATAAAACATTATACATACAAAACTTCAAATTGCCATAAACCTTCTTTAAGGGACAGGGCGGAGGACGACGGTCCAACTGAGCAATTTTTTTACAAAAGAAAGAAAGAAAGCAAGCATGATGTATGATGTCTGAGAGAAATAAATACCACGACAGTCTTCACTCATCACTTCCTGCACAGGGCCAACAGGCCATCAATGAATAATACAGATTAGCAAAAAATTCAAACAGACAAACTGCAGACAAACTAGAATTGATGGCTTCCACTGAGCCACTCAGGGAACAGGCCATGACGTAAAAGGAAAAACATGTCGGGTTCTCCCGGCCAGGTTAATCAAGACAAGCTTCCCCTGCAAAAAGGCGAGTGTATATGTGTGTGTGTGATTGCAGCCCAGTGCTTTTCATGTGTATGTATGTGTGAACCCATTTCTCATTCATAATATGCAATCTTATTTTACGGCTGATTGTATTTACCATACGTAGGCTGCATGCATGAGGTCTTTGCCCGTGTTCCTCTACCTAGCGCAGCATAAATAAACAGGAACACTCTATAATCCATCATCCTGCGTGCTGTGGGAGCGTGCCCAACACAAACATGGCTTCTGTTTTCTATCTGTGTGTACGTCTGTGTGAAAGGGACTTTGTGTGAGGGCTAGGATGGGTAGCACTATTATGTTAGCGCTCGGCCCATGACTGTGAAACATAAACCGCCCGTTCTAAATGAGGATTATACAAATGAGCTTCCTCTTCGCTCTTTGTTTCTGCGTCCAACTGACTGGACATGATGCAGAGTAGAGAGTACACTTTGTTTAAATACTGCCACAATTCTCTGAAGTTCTTTGATGATGAATCTCATCTGAGTTTAAGAAGGGCTGATGATATGCTAGATGGCATGTTGCAAATAAACTGGCTTACAGTCTTTCTTGGCATTTTATATTCATTTAGTCACAAGAAGCTTTTAAAATAATCTCTTTCACTATGTTAGTGTATTTAAATAGACTTGTACGGCCTGAGTCTCAAGATGAATCCATGGGCTGGCTGAGAAAAATCTGGAAGCAGGAACTGATTAACAACTGCACTTTTCTCCCTCAACAAATATTGTTTCCAAAAAGCATTAAACACCATCTGCCCTAGCTGAGCCACTCTGAGAACAACAGTATGAGTCTGTTGTTGTTTCAGGCAGCCCACAGGTGTGAGTGTTCCGGCTGATATTCAGGGATAGTAAAAACTGAAGAACTTTTTCTGGTCACACAATATGTTTTTTGCTGCACTGGCTGGTGCAGTTACCTGATGCATGCAGTCACATCGAGATTGGAGTAAAATTTTGGTCCTGCTGCAATCAAACAGCACAACATGTACAGTGTGCATGTATCGCCTTTCAGACATGCTTTCAGCTTTAGTATTCATGTACAGTCATTCAGTCTGATGATCAGTTTTTTTCTATTAAGTCTCGTTGCTTGTATTGCCTGGATGGCTTGTCAAAACATTTTGAGTTGACATCATTGATTTCCACAGGATGATATTTGTTCTCTCTCATTTAAATATACTTGCAAAGCTAATTATGCTTTGTGTTTTGTGCTATTTAGCAAATTCTGGCATGCTTACATGCTGTATTTAGAAGGGAGAACGTGGTAAGCATTATACCTGGTAAACACATTATCATCATGTTACATTAGCATTAGCACAGTAATCACTGTAATCATGCAAGGGCGCTGACATTAGAATTGAGGTTAAAGTACCAAAGGTCCAAGTAAAGCCTCACAGAGCTGCTAACATGGCTGTAGACTCATCTTCTTATTACTTGATTATTGTAACAAGTAAACATCTAATTAAATCTGATGATGGTTTACACCTATTTTGCAATTCAGCAATAATGATAAGAGGAATAGCCTGATCATGTGACATTCTCTCAAAATGCAATTTTTTAAATTTGTAAAACGGTCTTGACTCTCATACAGGACCCTGGTTTTAAACAATACCAGCTTCACTATTTGGGTGGGGCTCTATGAATAAACACTTGTTTAAAATGCTTCACAAATAGTTGATTTTTTTACATGATGCATTTGTAAAAAGAGCAAAAAATAAACATCCATGATCAGGCCCCTTCAAAGACCCATAGAATCAAGATGCAAAGCTAATTCTGATTGGTTGCTGTTGATAATTTTGCCTCATAGCAGGTTTATGGAAAAAAAAACAATCTCATACACAAAACTTTCTGCTTAAACCTAAATAGACATCTTTGTTGCAGTTTTCATACTGTATGAACAACAGAAACTCCTATGGTAACGAAGGTGGAGCTATTGTGAGTCAGAATAATGCACTTAACAACATTCTCATTCATTGCATGAGGACTTTATTTACAGAACTCTCTAGGTAATGCAATGCCATGCTCTGATCACACACCAGCCCACTGCATGTAATTATCCCAAGCCTGCTCCCCAATCTGTCACTGCCCAAACTCATTTGTAAGTGTGCATGTACAGTGATTAAAGAAACTTCTGTACCATTGCAAAAAAAAAAAAAAAAAAATGGGGCGCTCATATCCCTCCCCTCCCACCTTCCTCCACATTCGGGGAATTCTCCAAGAATGAGGCCAAGCTGCCATGTCAGAACGAGCCAGGAAGATGTGTACAGATCGCCAACATTGCTAATGCATCTGCGGTGCTGGTGCAGCAGTCAAGTCATAATAATTAAAGACATACAACATCTCAGGACTTCATTAATCATGGTTTATATGGACTTTGAAGCCCTAATGAAAAACAGCCTGCCTCTCTAGGTTTATTATGTCTGTACAAATTGTGGGGATGGCGTACGCCAGGAATGCCCCCCTCCTGACCGGCTGTTACAGGATGTGGTGATGGAAAACAAAAAGATAAGATTTGGTGAAAAGCAAGTGATGGTTATAGAGAGGTCAGTGTTCGAAGCTCTTAATGTAGAAGCTTAGCGCCATTCAATCAGAGAAAACGGAGCCGCTGACACAAGTGAAATCCTCTTCAGTGGTCAATTTTTAGCACTGTCTTCTATCCTTAGCCGAGCAAAACGCAGGCCTGTGGTTCTGTGTAAATTCATCCCGCTCTGTCAGGTATCATCATCTTTGATTTGCTGTTAGTTTCTCAGATTCTCACCATGCTCTCCAGCACTCCTGGAGGTGCATTACAGTTAGATCAGAGTGAGAGATTACTTGGCATTAAGCTCTCAGTGCCAGAAGTGGATATTACAGAGAGGTTGTCAACGCCAGAGTTCTCTCTGCTCATTTTCTCCTAGGAAAGGAGAAAAGTAATGCTTTACTTAACACGTTTCATCCCAATGGCTTGTGACCGGTCCCTGGCGGTGCTATCAGGGGTGAGTCACAGCCAAAAGTATGTGTGTAGCCCAACAAAAGCAAAGGAAGACAGAGAGGGAGTGACTGCTTAGGACTCCAGCCCAGGACACATGCATCTTCTCCCAATAAAAGTCTCCTTGGCAGGTTTACATTGCATTAGTCCAAAAGGGAGCATCCATCACTTGAAAAGGATGAAGTCATTTTATTATCCCCCTAATGATGTGTCCTGCCTTCAGGTGCAAAGGTGCAGTATCCTCCTTTTGGTTTCAAAGGTAAGCTATCAGCATCATTTTGGGATCCTATCCATCAAATTACTCTCCTGCTCTACTCTCTAACATTACATGTCTATTTAGTCTAGAGCTACAACTAAAAAAACACATAACTCTGCCTACTCTAAATAGAAACAAAAAACAAGCATTTAATTGATAAAAGTCAAAGAGTTGGAGTCTCTCTCCCTCAGCTCCACAGTAAAGCTGAATTCTGTGTGGTAACTACCTGGCAGTGATTCATTTCCTCTCCAAAACAAGTTCCTCACTTAAATTTGTCATTTTATGGAGTGCCTCTGACAGAGCACAACTGACAGATGAAGGCTAAAGTGGCCCCTCGGAGTAAACAAGTCAAAAGTTCTGAGTTTGGCTGAATTAGAGGAAGAGAGGAGAGGGGATGGGAGGAGGAAGGGGGCTGCGTTTATTTGTAGCCAACAAGCATTGTGCACTCCGGACCCTGCGGTTTGTCAGCGTTCCTCCCAGGTGAGCTCACACTGCTCACAACCCCCTCACCCCGGCCTGGAAAAAATAGCATCCTCAACTCTCTGGTTTGACTCCTACACTATTTTGCTGGTAGTCAAAACAAAATTAACACTGGTTTGGTATTTCTACTTTGCTCGTTCATCACCCGTGTGTTCATCATGTCTGAAGAATGGGAAATGCTTAGCTGCCACCTTTGAGTTTGTAGGGGATTAGGATGAGAAAGATCAGAGATATTTATAGTTTTATTTAAGGTCAGAGAGATGGTGTTGGTGGTCAGACATTCTTTGTGAACAGGAGAAACTATGTTCAAGCCTCATAAGCATCCAGTCTGCCATACGGACTGTTGCTAAGCTAGAGCTTGAATTCACTCCAGGTCTTGTGAAATTGTTAACTTAGTTTGTAGGGATCAGTTGAGCATTTTGTCACCCTTTTTTAATTATAATTTAGCTTAAGAGACATTCTGAGAACTTGAAAAGAGGCTGAAAAAAGTAAAAAGTTAAAGATGTCTGAGGTGAAAAGACATTATTCCAACTTAATACAAAGGATTTTAAAAAGTATGGATTTACATAGATTATCCATTTAAAACTTAAGAGTCAAGAGATTTACACACACTTAAATATTTTAAGATTATATCCAACTGAGAAAAGGGAAAAGACATATGAGAAGGTTTGTCTTAGACCTGAAATAGTGGTGCATGATTTCTAAATAAACACTCAACCAAATAATTAGTTTGGTTAATGTTGTCTGGCAGAGTCAAACTTTACCTAGAAAACTCAAGTTGGACAATAGTGCCACCCTGTGTTCAAAATGTGCATAGCATGCAACAAATATACTTACTGTGTCCGCATGTCATACATGTTATGTGTATATCTCACACAAAAGGAATGACTTTGACTACAAAATATTTTTTTATTTTTGAATAAAATGCTTTATTAAAGCATTTCCTTGGTTGCAATGATATATACAATTGTCAAGTAATATAAAGAGACAGTATCCCTTAGGATTAACAAATAAATTACTTTTTTATAGATATAATAAGAATAAATGTATTATACATTAAGAAGTTTATGACATAAAAATAAATAAATGTAAAAATTCTACACTGAACCATATTGCTCTTAACTGCTTTGTGAGCCATTTTTATCAGCAAAAGCAAACATGGACTCAGAACTCATGATAACTCGGTAGCAGCATTGGTATGTAGGAAATGGTGAGCACAAAACCAACATAAGATCTTTCTGTACAGGCCTTTTCTTCTTTTCCTCCTCAAATTCTAAGTCTCTTCATAAAAGTATTAGTGTTACAAAAAAAAAGTATTCATTAAAGCTGTAAAAAATTCTTGATTTTCCCCGAGGTCTCTGTTGTTTTTCGCAGGCCGTCCACCTCATCAGCCTCTCGTGACATGTCTCTGGGATGCAAGAGGAGATAGTACAGTACGAGACACACCAGCCCCAGCACTGAGCCTCCGAGGATCAAAAAAATGACTGTCAGAAAAAGTGTGACTGTCTGCAACCCTGGCCCCAAGAAAGCCAGCAGCAAAGGGGCTGTAATGTTCATAATAGAATATAATGAGTAGTAGATGATCATTGCAACTTTGGTGTCCTGTCCTTTGATGTTAAAAAAGCTAAATGTGAGAATAACTCCGATTACTGCTCTGTACAGAATCTCAAGGCCTCTGGATGAGCAGAAGTTGGTCTGGAGAAAGTGCGCCCACAGTGTCCCCAGCAGCCACAGGATGGTGAGGACTACTGTGGTGTAGGTGCTCAGTATGAGGAGAAGGGCGTAGCTGAGAATCTGGCTGGTGATAGTACAGAGTTTGTAGAGGAGGTAGATTGCTGTCGGTAGGCCAGAGGGCATCTCCCTGATATGGGGGAGGGATCTGCGCAGGCAGCGGCGATAATCCACCAGGGCCCATGCAATGTTAAAGAAGGAGAACGCCATAGATAAACCTGAAAGAAATTGATGGGCGGTGTTACAATGATACTGTAAAGTTATGATTATGCAGAAAACTGGACCTTGTGCCTCCACCTACATTGCATGCCCGAGAACTCAGCATGGCCCAGTGCTATGTACAGTTGTAGGAGCAGCTGGGGAGCACTCTCCAAGAAAGACTCAAACAGTTTAAGCATGCTCAGATCCGTAGCCAGGCCGAACAGATTCTGGTGCACATCTCTCTTCTCTTCCACTGTGTAGAAATATGTTGTTCTCCAAGCCACTGAGAACCCTTGCATCAGCAGGTGATAATACCTAGCAACGAGTCAAACACAATAAAAACAAATTCAGACAAGTTGTTGCCAACATGCAATTAATTTGTTACTAATTCATCTTTTGTTGCTGCAAAGACTGTAATGCATTTGTGAGGCATTTTTCTCACAGTACATTGCAGCATAAATGTGGTTTTTCCAGTTTGCACATTCCATAATTGCACACTAGTTTGCATGACTGGCATACTGCACATTTTGAGTCACAACATGCAGGCACTCCTTATTGTAGGTTATATGACCAGCTCCTGTTATTTGGCTGGTTTAATCATAAGGGTCAATGTCCTCTTAAGCTGCAGCGCTTTTTATGACAGTCTAAACCATTGTCATCCATGTTGATTCCATACCTGATGAGAATGCCCATGCCACATAGGTGCAGGAGAGCGAGTTCCCCTTTGGAAATGCCTAATATCATCATATCTCCCTCAGGATTTATCAGAACATTATCCATGTCGTCACTGTACCAGGCATAGCTGAAGGTATGTGCCACCAGCAGTCCGGCCAGAACAAACAACAGAGTCAGTCCAGTCCACACAAAATGCTCCTCTTGAAAGTATTTTACTGCCAGTCCAATGTCTGTAAAAATGTCCACCACATACAGGAGCAGTCCAGTAGCGGTAAATAACCATCGCAGTTTGGTGTATTGAATGTCTGACTGGAGCATTGTGTTGAAAAGTTCAACCGAAGTTTTGAGTCTGTGATGAAAGTAGAAATGTGGTTTCTTTTTCGATGGGTCTGAAGAGGAGATGCTGAGAAAACTTTATTGTTTGACACCAGAAGTTCAGGGGCCATTCTGGTGTTCCTGTAAAAGCATAACAATATAATGAAAACCATAAGGAT
>JAUZTA010000016.1:10000774-10026710 GCA_034780835.1 Ctenochaetus striatus | reverse complement strand
CCCAAGATTGATTAACTTGACAGCTGCTTTAAAAAAATAGCAGTCAAGCATTCATTTTACCAAATAACCTGCATATGATGCAGCCAAACCCTCAGTTTGATGCCTACAATCCTGGTGACTTAGCACCATCTACTGGTCATTTTCGGAAACACGAGCGCTCTGAGGTTCCTGGCTACATTGAACTAGATTGCACACTAGGGGGCGGTGTTGCACTTATCTTTTTTTGTAGAAGCAGCCAATCAATACATTGTTTCATCCCATTGTAGATCTCAATACATTACTTACAAGATGACATCCCAGGTAGTAACTTATGCCATTTACTTGAGTTTATGGTTTGATTTATTTCCATACAGTCAACAAAGGATAATCAATCATTAAAATAAAAATTATAAATATAGATTTTAACATAGGTCTGAAGTCTGACTCTCTGTATTAAATGTTTTTACAGTTGTTCGAAGAAGAGCTACTGTAATTTATTTCTGGGTTTGTGAGGATTGTAAAATGCAATAACTGTTGGCAGTGATTGTGGGAAACATTTAGATATGAAGGAAAGCTTTGTGGCAACCCCCTCAGTGGCTTTTTTTCTTTTTTTTTTTAATGCAGACATGCTTGTTTAGCCTCTATTGTGCTAGTTCACTCGTTCACATGGGAAGTTTTCTGTTTGCTTTTCAGGACCAAAAACAGACATGTTTTGTTCTTCTTGCTGCTGCAGGGGACTTCTGTCAAATTCTTTTAAAGCTGCACTGTACTCCATTAAAACTATTTCTGAGAACGCATGAACATATTAACCTTTGGAAAAGGCTGCTCCTGTCACTCTCTCTGCTTTTAGAAAGGTCATGGGGCTCACTAAATGTCCCTGCACTACCAGTGTAACTTCTCTAAATCAATGACATTTGGCTGGAAAAAACTCTACTGTGGATGATGAATGTATATAGAATATAGAATACATGTATAAACGGGAGATGCAGCATTATGTTGGACTTCATTATCCTCTGCCTTTGTCGCACATATTCAGAGATGGGGTTGTAACACACAGTTTTGACATTATATGCAAAGATGTCACACAATTTTACACAAATAAACAATATATACCTTATAAACAATAATAACAAAGACTTATACAATGATAGTGTCAAAATATTCTCTTCTGTAGTCTCTTTAGAGCCAAATTTTCACTAAATCTGATTTTCATCTAATGAATGCACACTGAGGCAACAGAACATCCTCTGAAAAAAAATCATAAAATATGATATGGATTAATTGTACACAGTCATATATGGACGTGAAATGTGTGCAGGAGATTTTGTACTTCAATAACTTCATTCTCTAAAGTGTCTGATGTCAAATAATAAAGAGGATGTCTACAAAATGTGTCCTCATTTGGATCACATGATGTTAGAGCCATCATGTACTTGTACATACAATACATGTACAATTTCTTGGAGATTATAGTGGCATTCAAATTCTTCATAAAGCATAGATTTTACAAATACAATACAAGATCCAGAGACAGTTGGTGATGTTGGCAAAGGCAAAAAAAAGGAGGAAAAGGAGAGGAAATTAATCTGCTACATGATTTATATTTCTTTGTCCAGGCTTTGCGCTAATCTTAATATTGGCAATGACTGATTCTGCAGTAAGACCAAACAGTTTGGATCATTGTGGACTGCAGAGTTGCTTTGTGAAAGAAGGAGGACTGGGAAAAATAATCCACCGAGGGTAAAATATTTTATCAAAGTCAACATATAAAATACAAATATCAGTAGGTAATACATGCATGAGCATTTCATAAGAAAATCACAAATGTTTTGCCTCTCTGATGTAGTTACACTGGCGGAGGTGCTGCAGAGATGATACAGTGCCACTATCTGATGAATAATTCCACTCATCTCTTTATGCTATTGTGTATTCATGGTGGTTTTGGTATTGATTAACCAGCTGCGTGCTGATAGCCAGAGAGAGAGAGATGAAAATCTTTTGAACAGACGCCATAGAGGCCTCTATGATGGACCATGATGCTTCTTATTGATCCCTCTGATTGACTGTGGAGAGTCATTCTTGCTCTGACACATGAGGAGATGGTGAACTGCACCAACCTGCACACTGTGGAGGAAAAAATCCCTCTATGTGTCTCACTTTAGGCTAATAAAAAGAGACATCACAGAAATAGCAGACAATTTCTACCACACATTGTGAGCAAAGCTGGGTTGGACATTCAGACTTTGTTCAAATAATGCGAAGGAACCAAAGAGCAGAAGAATGAGGAGCAGAGGAGAAGTGGTTTGGATCTCCCGGTGATACTTAGTCCAGGAAATGAATAATGACCTTTGGGAAAGTCATCCATCCTGCTGACAGCTCTCTAAAAAAAGGTACATCTTCTCTGTCAGATGTTTCTCATTTCCAATTTTCAATCAGTAAAATTTTACCACAAAAAAGTAAAACATTGCGTCAAATGCTAATGTTTACGCAGACTAGTAACACAGTTAATACATAATTATAGACATTATCATATTAATGTTTTATGAGAATTGATCATAAGACTTCAAAATCTGTATTTGTCCTAATCTGATCTAATAATCTGATTATATTTGTTGTTGTGTAACATAAATATATGCTTTATCAGCTCTAAAATGTTTGACATCTACATTATTCCAAGGTAAAGAGTTTTTTACTTCAGTCAGAGTAAATTTCAGTGGCAGCATTCTCTAAGAAGATAAAATGCCTTTGCTTTTTGTTCGGAGAGTCACCAAATTTTGATTTACATGTGGTCATATGAGGAGCTGATGGCGCGTTAGATTTCCGAAAAAAAACTACAATTCCCAAAATGACTGTCCTTTCCGGTGGACAACTGTGGGCCCCTATTTCGGGGAGGGGGGCACCGTGCTGCAGTCAGTAGAGAGAGAGAAATAATATTGTTGACCCCTTTTAAAATCGTCCCATCAAGTAAACATAGGATTTTTTTTTTTTATTATCAATTTAAAAGATAATTTATCTAATTAATTAAGTATCAGTTGGTAGTAAACATAGTAAAGTAACACTTAAGTTTTGTGTGAAAAAGCTCAATGAAGGTCTTTTGTCTCGCGATGCATACGTCAGCAACACCATCATGGCAGTCACGTCCACGCATTTCACACTCTTCCTCCCCAAAGAGAACAAAGTAGTCTATTTAAAGTACTTAAATTCATCTCATGTCTGGTCATGTTAGGAGCTGCGTGGCGGTGAACGGAGAGTCAGCTCCGTCAGATAACGGCACGGTGTCGTCACTCGCGCGACTTTTGGATAAATACGTGTTGTCAAAGTCTGATATTTCCAAAGTTTTACAATAAACGTGATAAACTGTGACCTCTCTTTCAAAAATGTATCTGTGAAATTATAAACATAATTCGTATGAGTGAAAGCACATTTTAATATAATAAAAACAATTTACATATTTGTACATTTTAATCATTTATTTACGTTAAGTAAGTAAAGTAAACGTTAAGTTTCCAAAATAAGGTCATCGAGGTGGAAGTTTGGCACTATACTCAACCCTATGAGATGCTGCGTTTATGTCGTCTTGTCCTCTTTGTTTTTTCACTTTGTAGCTTTAAATTGTAGACCAGAATTTTTGTACATTCGTGAACTTTGCAAAAATAGCGACAAGAAGCTCAAGCCGCTTTTTCCCATCATTTTCACATGAAAAAACTCAGACAGCACAGCGTTACTTTGTGTTAAAGAGTAGGCGATGGGTTAAGTCATCGGTAATATGGATACGTTCAGCACGTCGCTGAAGTTGGCCTCCGATTCGACGGTTAAGGGAAAAGTTAAGGGAAACTAATCTGTCGTTGCTGTTCACGGATCTAAAACTGTGTTTTAGAGAATATTTCAGTCTCAACATTAATTTCATCCTGACCTGACAAGTCTAAGTGGAATGGTTTTCAAAAGAGACCTGGTCAAATGAAGTTGAACTGGAAAAAATCTGTGAAATCTCCCTTTATTACATTCCCACAAATTAGATAAAAGATTTCATAAATCTAAAGTGTTTCAAAGAATAATTAAAATCCTCTACTGTAATTCAGTCGAGATTTTTTTGTTTTTTTAAAGAGACCTATCAATGTGGTCTAGATTTAAAACAAACAAAGAAAACCCTTAATTTCTCATCATAATTAAAAGTGTTTTTTTATTTAAAAGTGGGTTTTGGACACTGTTAATTCTTTCACACCAGCAAGCAAAGCAAAAAAACAGAAGATCGCTCAACAATTTTCCCTTAATTATTCCCTAAAAATGCCGAATCGGAAGCTACGAACCAGAGACCAACTTCATCATCGTATTTGCCCCCCCACCACCTCCACCACCACCAGCAGCAGCAGCCACAGCAGCAGCAGCCATCCGCATTAAGCAGCTTTCATTCAGTGAGTGGCCGCTCCGTGGAGAACAACAGGCTACCTCTCTCTGTCCTGTGTGAGTATTTCAGCCCTCCGTTCTTCCAGCCTTTCGTGAACTCGTGTCTGGTTGAATCTCGTGTCCGCCGAGGCTCAGACTCACTGCCGCTCAGTTTGAGAAATGTCTCGTGTTGAATTTTGGCTGTGTTTCTTTTCAAAGTCATGACTGAGACGTTTGTGGCCAGCGTGCTCTTTTGTTCTCTATGTGTATTTCTCGTGTTGACAAAGGGGAGCTGGGTGTAATTTGGCTTTTACCCGCTGCGACACTTTGACACCGACGCGACGAGTGTTTGATCGCTTGGATTTTAAAAAAAATATATTTTAGTGGAATATTTCTTTTATTATCAATTAAGCGAGATGAAGTGAGTAGTTTGATCCAGGGTGGTCAATTACCATATTTTCACTAATGAAAAGGGTTTGGTTTTGTATGAATATAATGTTTTAGAAGTAGCAAGCTTTTTGAAAAATATTTGTTAATCTTTTTATTCCTTGTTTTTATGTCTTTTTCTCCAGGATGCTGCACAGCTATGGGACAAAGGAAACAAACAAAAACTCCTTATGAATCAAGGTTGCTATCTAACAAAGAGCCATAAAATCAATGTCAAAGTGGGATCGTAAATAAAAGAAACAGCATCTTTTTGTTCTTGCTACTTGTTTTTTAAAATCTGTTGTTTATTTATTGTCAACATCTCACTCCTTAGACAGTATCTTGAAGTGTTAGGAAGGTGGTGTTCCTCTGTATATTCAGTCAGGGCAGCGCTATCACTGGTGGCTTGTATGGCTATGTGGAGGAAAACATGCTCATAGCTGGAGGGGTTCAGTCCGCCCCAGTCCTCCTGGCAGGGCAGAGTCTTTGCTCCGGCACCCAGCCCTGCAGCAGCCCCCCCAGTGTCCTCATGTGGCACTAGTTACTGACTGACTGACAGACAGCCAGGAGTCCACAAAAGCTTCACCTCCAACCGTGCCATGACCTCATCGGACAACGATGAGACGGGGAGCGACCTCTCCGATTGTCTGGAGATCCGGGAACTCCAGGACCAGTACGTGGACCCGGAAAACTGCTTCAAGTCCAAAAGCTTACCCATCCTGAATGGACCCTGTCGGCCCGATCGGAAGGCTGCGGAGCCTTCGTTGGTCAACACCACCCGCACCTGTGTGGCTGTGCAGGAGAGCAGCGAGCTCCAGCTCAAAACCCCGGACTCAAGTCAGGCAGAGTCGCCCTCCTCCAGGACAGACTTCTCCCCCTCGGTCTCCAGCATGGTGGGGCTCAGCAGCTCCTTACCTGTGGAGGGCCACAGGGCGGCTGGCTCCGGGGGTAAAAAACTTGGTTTCTCTCTCACTCGCCTTATCCACATCCCAGCCAGGAAGTACGTGCGGGTGATCCTCAGGGACTCCCGCTGCTTCCTGTTCTGCATGTGCTACCTGACCTTCATTCAGTCCCTGATGGTTTCGGGCTACCTGAGCAGCGTCATCACCACCATCGAGAAGCGTTACAGCCTGCGCAGCTCTGAGTCCGGCCTCCTGGTCAGCTGCTTCGACATCGGCAGCCTGCTGGTGGTGGTCTTCATCTCCTACTTTGGCGGCAGAGGTCAGAGGCCGCGCTGGCTGGCTGTGGGCGGCGTGGTCATCGCTGTAGGCGCGGCGTTGTTTTCCCTGCCGCACTTCATCTCACCGCCGTACCAGATCCAGGAGATGAACTCATCAGCGGGACATGAAGGCCTCTGTCAGAGCGGCAACGGCAGCGGGCGCGACCTGCTCGACGTGGCATCCTGCCCTCGAGACCAGGAGGGAAACGAGCACAACCTGTATGTGTTTCTGTTCATCTGCGCCCAGATTCTGGTTGGCATGGGGTCGACGCCAATCTACACCCTGGGGCCCACCTACCTGGACGACAATGTGAAGAAAGAAAATGCATCACTGTACCTGGGTAAGACAATCTGGATGATTTCACAGTTGACCAGACTAGATTAATTTCACATTTTAGCTCTATAATCCATTTCATTTCACTTGTTTTTGACTGTCATTTCCTTAAAGTGAAGGAATTCTGTTGTATTGAGGTGTTTCTAGCTAGAAGACCAGCTGCTTTACAGACCTGAGCAGTTTGACTGGTCTTACTCCTCACCTCAAACGTGTGACTGCATTAGTGGTCTCTAACACAGTCAGTGTCAGGTATCTCTGCTGATTTCACTTCCATTATAAATGGATTAGATGTTTGCATTTTGATAGATTCCTGGGACACCTTTTAAAGTGCTTCAGTCCTTCTGATGTTTACCAGGAAGGGTATGTACTTGTACTCACTGAGTTCAACAATGCACTCATATCCCCCCCCCTGCCCTCTGTCCTTTGATTTAATCGCCATGGCATGCAACCTCTGCACCATACTGAGGTAAATACAGAGACTGCAAAGTCAACCCTGGGCCAGGGGCATATGAGAGGAGTGTGGGATGAGGAGCAGAACTGGGTTGCTTATGATTAATGGTTCCATACTGTCTCTGTGTGAGTGTGTGTGTGTGTGTAATACTGCTTTATCCTCAGGCTTTTTGTGTGTGTGCGCGCGCATGTGTGTGTGTGTGTGTGTGCACTGAAGGCTGGCATCGGTAAAACAACATGCTCTCATGTTTAGCCAGAAAACACAAGTTTCTGTTATGTTTTTAGTGGTAGCAGATTGTCTATTTCAAAGCATTTATACGTTTCTGCACAGGTATCCTGTAATTCACCTGGTATGCAGGGGCTTTGCAGGCCGTAAAATGGTTTTACTCAGAATTATTGCATACCACATACTCCACATAGCTCAAAGAAGACTGTGCAGGAGTGCAGATGTAATCCTCCTGTCTGTGTGCTCACAGTGGGACACGGGGCACCTATCAATCTTAGACAGCGTCTTACACAGACGATCACTGTCTGTGCAACTAATGATTATTTTTTTAACATCAGTTAATTTCATGATAATACTTTTGATTAATTGTCAATATTTTGCATTAAAATGTCACAAACTGCAAAAAAATGGCCTCTGGAGGTTCACAGAGCCCAGTGCAACATCTTCAATTTGCCTATTATGCCAAAATTTAAGTCCACAACCCCCAAAATGTTCACTTTGCAATGATGTAATCCCTGTGAATGTAGAATTTTTGCTTGATGAATAATTAAGCAACTGATAAGCAGTATTTATTTCTCAATTTGTTTAGTTTATCTGCTTACCACTTAACCTCAGGACTACATGCAGTTTCTTGCTTGTGTGCTATTTGTTATAGAGTTCAGTTGGATGCAGGTATGTTTTTCTGTCTGTCTGTCTTTGGATCCTCATGCTCTCCGTTCGGTGACAGACGACACTGAGAAGGTTGCACAGCGTCGGCCCCCCGTGCTGACACCAGCCCCCTGATCACAACATTACACAGCCCATGGAGCACATTCGCTGTCGAGTCCTTCAGCTGCCTGCTCCGCTGCCCTCGAGACCCAGTATTGATCAGATCCCTGCGTCACAGGGAGCCACTGCAGCATAGCTTTTGAAAAACAAAGGGGAAAACAAACCGAACACAGACTTGCCGTACCCTCACCTTGGCAAGGTACTCCAGAGCAAAATATCTTAGGGCTCATGAGATGCGTTTTAGTCATCACAGTCAAGACACCCTCCTTTTGCAGATATCCATCAAAAGCAGCACTTTGCTACACTGACCTTGATGGATATTTTCAAAGGACTGGCGGAGGGATAATCTGTTCCAGCAAAGCTTTGTTTGGTAAAACAAGAGACATGTTCTGGCGTGTCAGAGGGAGCAGAGAAGTGGAGAAAAAAAATGTCCTTGATTGGTGTTTCAGATACTCCAAATAACCATGGTAACCTGCCTTTTCTGTTTTATCATCTAGGTATGTTTTTATCTGTGACATTCTCTGAGGCATGCTGTGATTGGCTTATTTGGTGCATGATTCAATGGGCCACAGGTGATGGAGTCCGTTGGTGCTAGCTTGAATCAAACCCCCCCCCTCGGACATAAAAATTCTTTATTTTGCCTTTTCAAAGCTCATGAAAACACATTCTTGAGAAATTTGTAAGAATAAGCATTAAAGTGTTCTTTTATTTAACCTCCTTCCATCCCTTTATCTCCATGTGAAAGGTAAAAAAGCAGAGTATTACTGTAAACCTGTTCATCCTCAAAGCCTTTTCCATATTTTTCCAGCTTAATTTTTGTGGAGATGTAGGCTACCCATATCCAGAGGAGGCTTCCCCCCTCTCTCCCCTCTGTGGATTTTTCCCAAAACCCATTAATGTAAACCCCATCTCAATTTACACTGGCTCAGAGGGGAGGAGTTGCTCGCTTTTGTAGGACAATGCGGTTTACACTGAGGGGTACCTCTGGTGCCCTTGGAGGGAGAGTGTGTATGTGTGTCTTTCTGCAAGAGCGTTATCATTGTGTATGCATGCATACACAGCAGGGCATTCCCACTGACCTGTCACCTCGTTTCCCCATCTCTGGCCCCACATCACTATGGTAATATAACGGCCATGGCATCTTCACTTTTATTCTTCTCTCAGAGGAAATTAGAGTTCAGCTAATTTGGCTTTGCAGGACCGTTTTTTTCTCAGAATTTGTGGTTTATAAAGACAAGAACCGGTGGATTGAGTGTCGAAGGAGCCACCATGTGCACATTTCTGCCTCTTTCCCCGGTCGTTTCTGTCTTTTCTGCTCTGACAGATTTACAGCGCACCATTCATGGCGTTACTATGGTGAGAGTTTGTCTGCGCCTTCCTCTGAGAAGGTGCTCCATCTTGTGTGAAGGTGGCTCTGTTTCTCTTCTTCATTAGCGTAGGTGAAGGTTTCAGCCGGAAGTGAACTTATTCGAATCGCAGCCGCAGCTTTTTGTCCTCGTTTTGTCATCGCTGCTGTTTCTGAGCATCTCCAATCCGTCTCCATCTCTGTCTGATTTGGCAACACAATGACCCACAGGCCCGAACGACCAATAAACTGGATTTCTCCTCATTGAATCGTTGATCCATTCTAAGCTTTGGACAGTGGCTCTGACCTCTGCTTATGAGAGCGGGGTTGGGTCCTCCCCCCACCCGTCCCCGGCAACTGATGGCCCCTGTGATTTACAAGCTAATGATACTGAGAAGTCCTTATTGATGTGGAACAAATGGAGAGGTCAGCTCTGATTAGATTGCTGTCTGTGTGACCACATAACCGCACATTACACAAGAAATTGACCTGAAACAAACGTATAGTATTAAAGCCGAACTTGGAGGTGAAATGAGCACATGTGCCGTGTTTTTTTTAACAGCTCGAAAAGCTTTGGTCACAACTGTTAGCAAGGCTCTTTGTTTATACACTGTTGTTCTTGAATACTGTCTAGACTTTGCATCCTCGTTGCATACAAATATGCGTGCAACAACCCTCTCTACATGCAGGATAAGGTTAATTGATTCCTCCTTGCTGACAGTCCAGCTGCCTTTGCATTCACTAGTTTGCAGTGCAGATGGCTGTGAAACTGACACAGTGGTGTGTGTTATTGGTGCCTGTGTTCTTATTAATGTTGTGTTAGAAAAAAAAAAAAAAAAAAACCAAGGGCATCTGATGTAGCCCCAGTTTGACACAGTGGGACTGTGGAGGCTTGTTTATTTACTAAAGAGGAGGAGGAAAAGAGGTGGTGCCCGCTTTTGGGAAGAGAGGAGCTTTAACAGCCTGCAGGGACAGCTTCGAACACTGGTCCTGTCTGCTCCCTCTGACACACACGCACACACACACACACACTCACATAAGCACAAGTGGTGTGTTCCCTGCTCTCTCTCCCCCCCCCTGACAAATATAGAAAGAACAGTTGCTCTCAGTCTCTCTCTTGCAGTATGCTTGGTGTGCGTATAATGTGTGTCCTCACGACATTACAGAGGAAAAAAATCTGGTATGAGCCGTCAGTTTGCAGTCAAACCTCACTGTGTTTTAATGTTTTTGTGACTGAGGATTGTCATTCACAGCCCAGGCTCCTCCCTCTCCGTGTTAACTCAAGTCAGTTCCATTAAATTGTGTATCCTGTTTTAGCTTAGCAGCCAAAGCAAATGCGGACTGTGCAAACACACGGGTCCCCTGAGAAGCCGGCCCTCTCTCGGCCGCTCTCTCTCCCGATCCGGGGCCGACAGATCACGTTTCAGGACTGGTTAGGGTACACGTTTGGCCTCATCAGAGCCTGGCACACATATAGAAAATATCCCGGTCCTGTTTCATCACTGTACCCTTGGCTTATTCTCAAGGAGGTTTTAAATATCTCTGCCCCAGCCCCCTTCCCCCCCCGCTCACAGTCCTGTTGGACACACAGTCCCTCAGGGTTACTCAGCAGCAGGCGACCTTTTTTAACAGCAGACTGCCGGGCTGCCAGCACCGTCTACCACTACCGCTACTACTACTACTACTACGACTCCCCTGTGAACCGCTGACCCCTCTGAGGCTCATCCGGTGCCACCGACGGCTCCGTCTGCGCTTCAAAATCTCTTTTCTGTTGTCTTTCTCTCTCTCTCTCTCTATCAACCCGCGCTCCTCGCAGACAGATCTCTCTTTAATCAGCTCGCAGGATGAGTAGGAGTGATGGAATAAGGTGCAGAAGGTTCAGGCGAGTGTGGGAGTCCGTTTGTCTCCGCAGGCAGGGGTCTCAACCACAACTGTAGTGTGGTCATTGCTCAGCCTCACTGGCCAACGACTTCTGGCCATTTTTCAGCATTGTGGTCGGGTTGTTTTGACAGTGTGGGAAGGTTCCTGGGGAAATGCCACAAGAGTTTTTTTTTCCCCTTTTTTTTTTTTTTTGCAATAGCTGAGAAACCTTTTGTTTTCAGCTATGCGGAAAGGAATAGACAATTTTTTCTTTGTTCTTGCTGGCTCTCTGGCCCGTGTTGTTCCGTCAAATCCTTCTTGATCCCTGGCTCTGGAAGGCTCAGGTTAAAATTGAATAATGTCCCAAAATAACTTTGAAGTGGCTTAATTGTCGCTGCGCTGAAACACTGTGGGGGATTGTTACGTTACACACTTTTTGGGTCATTTACACAATAGAAACCAGCTTTGAAAGTAAGAAATGATCCAGATTTTTTAGACTGATTAACTCTGTGGATTATGGGGGTTTATGTGTTTTAGCCAAATGTTATATCATAACTGCAACGAGCTCAGGGCTGCAGACATGAAGCCACAAATCCTGAATATTGAACATCTTGGAGGATTTACATGATTACTTGAACAGCAGCTGTAAATTTGAACCAACCACAGTAACTCTTCAGGTATTAATCTGATTTACATCTACCTGATAAACCATCGTCATTTAACAAATATTGCTGCCACGTCTTATTCTTCCTGGAAGTATTTAATGGTGAGTAACAAAAAATAAAGCCACTTCACTCCAGTGGTCCTTCTGCTTCTCATCTGTGCCGCCTGAAAGCACTCGAAACCTTCAGCCTCTCTGTGTGTTCCCACTGATTGAGCTAATCAGCATTGCAAAGAGAAACATGTCCTTCCCTTTTTGCCTGTTTTGTCCAGTCAGGAAATCGGTTGTTAGCATTAATTACCAGATGTTTATCTGTTGCCACGGGTACTGTATGTTCCCTGATGGCTATCGGCACACAGGGTGCAGTTGCTATCAAGCAACTGGATTCCCAGAAAGACAGAAACTCCCACTGAGCTGCGTTGGGATTCGACATATCTGACCTGCGTCAGCTCAGATAGTTGCGCACACTGATGAACAGAGACAGCCTGCACATCCACATCAAACCGAGTTACATACTGTTCAATCTAATCTGGTCAGCTCAGTCCGACCGACCTTGGAGGCGATTCAGCCTTTAGGTTGTTGTAGTCATGAGTGTTGCTTTGCCAATGAGATGGAAAAAAAAAAAATCTCCCTCTGTGCTCATGTTATGCCCTCAGAACGGTGGACTGGCCATTGTTCTCCTTGACCCCTGTGCTGCGAAGATGGAGAAAGAAGGGGGAGGAAGGGTTGCTGGAGGGGAGAAGTGTTAATGGCATTTACATAAGTGTAAGAACATGTGGGACACGGAAGGAAAAGATGTGGAAAAATAGCGAATATTTAAACAGATTTTCTCACCAGAGCAACATCAGTGAGAATACGGAAGCTTCTCTTTTAGAATTTGTGTTTAGTTTATTGACTTTTTTTCACACTGGGTGTCCTCTTTACGTGCATTTTTTAAAAATTGCTGCTTGTCCCCTTCTGACCTTCAGCTGCTGTTTGCCCTCTTGCACAGAGAAGACTCGAGTGTTGAGCAGGGAGAAATGGGAGTCCACTCCGGGGGTGGAGGGGGGATGTGGATGGCTCCTAATGTTTTCTGACCTTTCCCACTGGGATCCCTGCTACACACACACAAACACACATGGACAGACATGTACAGATGTGCTGCATAGACTAAAAAAATGCAGCCTTACAGACGTAAAAACCGGGGCAAATTTTCCTGTGCACATTCATCTGACTGTCTTAGCGGCTCTGCCAGAGTCTGTTATGCCACTAAATGTAGCGTTAAGCTGGTTGTGCATTACGCAACGCGGGCTAATAGGCTAACATGTAACTGTGATACAGCCCATTGGGGAGACAGTGTTTTGACAAGAGTTGTCTGCTGATGTTAGCGGAGTTTGCCCATCGTGGTGGGACATTATAGGAAAAAAAAAAGTAGGGATTTTTCCCTTTTTGTAGCCGGACACTGGTAATTTATAATAATATTCCAAAGCCTGCTCCTGTAGTTCCTTTATTTCCAGGCTATCACTGCTGTAACTGTCTGTTTTACATATTGGGGGGCCTAGTTGATGTTGGACCGTTAAGTGTGTGAATGGTGAGAGAGCAGCTGTTAAGAGCTGGCAGGGTGCTTGCACAGGGGAAGCTTGTGTGTATGTGTGTGTGTGTGTGTGTGTGTGCACCTGCAGTTGGGGGTGGGTGAGGTTTGGGGCTTCGGGGGTTGTTGGGAGCAAGCGCAAGTGTTTGCAGGAGGTGGGATTTTGTCTTGCAGGTTGTTCACTTAGTTTTCCTTGCAAGCTGGCGTGCTTGTGGTGTTTTTGAACATATACGCCCGTGTGAAAGTCTAGCCCGTCAGAGTCAAGACTGGCTTCACACACTCCCGTCACAGTGTGTAGGTGGCACCTCTGCTGCTGTTTTCTGAGTTCTCTTCTCACTCACATTAACTAAACAGTGTGATGGAAAGCAGCTGTGTGGACTCTCTGTCTTCTATGTGTTCTGCCACAGTAATTATATTCTCATGAACAGTAATCAAAGTACTCAGGGATTCATGGTCAGGATCACATTGGCCAAGCTATTTATAAATTCTTTCATTCTTTTATCCTTTCATCCAGTTTTCTTACCGTTGCCAAGGAAATGGTGCTCAGGCAGGACACACATTTGCAAAAAACACACTAGCAGGTACAAAGAGCAGTCGTCAACATGACTGTAGGTATGTAGTGATATCCTAATCTCAGATATGTCACACTTTCTCAAAGACATGACATGAGCTAATGTAGATTATTCGAATTGGTGTTTTATGTATGAATCGTAACCACATTTTTTGTTGGATCTGTAGATTTAGAATCAATATTCTTCCTTTTTATTTTCCTGTTGTAGTAGCTTGTGCAGAATCTAGAATGGGGAGGGATGCACACGTGATGAGTCAGCCAAATTTTTGACATTGACTGAAGATGAAGGGGTGGAGGGGTCACTGCTTTTAGCCCCATGGACCAGATTTGCTGTAAAGCTTCAGGTGCAAGTGTGAGCAAACTTACATATAATTCCTCTGTACTTACTGTACTTACTTGTGTAATGTTGTTAAAGCCCCCCCCCAGGCTAGATGCCCCGCTGATGACCACAGCGGAAAGATTATTTGCCCCTCTCTTAAGCCCTGGAACTTTATCCATGCACGGACAAAACCCACAGAGAGGTAACAGACGTGGTGTGTTTGGCGCTGCATGTGGGAGCGCTCCAGTGTGTGTGTCTTGGCAAGAGTGAGAGAAGGAGGTAATTTAATGATCTCCTTAGATTGGCTGGACGGCGTACAGTTCGGATCAGAAGTACAGGCTCGATAACTGCACATGTTTCTGTCAGCTGATGGAGGTAAAGGCTCACTCTTCTTTCCCACAATGACTCGCAGTTTTTGACCGAGCTATAAAACTGCAGCACGGTAAAACTTGACCTATACGGGCCGTTTATAAACCTTGACTTTGCCCCTGATCTCAAATATCTGATGACTAATCCCAATTTAAAATAGCAATATGTTGACTTAACAGCTCGGCCAAAAAAGCGAGGAAAAAAAATAATGAGCTGAGCTTTACAGTGAACTCTGTGTTCCTGCCTGTTGCCCTGCCTGTGCATCGCGTCCTGTACATTTTCAGGTACATGCAGACCTGAACTCGTCTAAAGAGGCTCTTTCACTGTCAAAAAATACTCAAAACTGCTCTTTTTAGACATCCATTATAAACAGCTCATTCAGGATGAGCTAAAAAGGTTGTATTGGCTCAAACTATATAAAAGAAATGGGAGTAAAAAACCATAAAGGAAGATGAATCAGGAGGAAAAATCCACAAAAATGATGGATCACGCAATTACAGAAAGAGAGCAAAAGGATTCACTAAATGTGGTGGTGTGTGAAAGATGTCTGAGAAATATTAGAAAGTGAAGTGGTATTAAAGTGAGAAGGCACAAAGGAATAATTCCCTCCAGCTGTGCCTCTTGAATGACACCCCAACTCTGAGCCAGTTAAAGAAAACTGTGTTGGTTTGATTGGCTTGTCACACGGGGAGATTGTGCGGAAGACAGAGTGAAATAGATTTCCAACCACTGTCTAATAAATAACACTTCCAAAACACTGGTGAGGATGGTGAGAACTTTTCTCCTTTTCTCCCCACAAACTCTTGACTGGCAGCACAGTAGGAGTGCTCGAAACAAATACCTTCTGTGGCTGCCGGTGAAAACAGAATTTAATATGACAGTAACATCTAAAGTGAATCATCACTCGCTCTTATTGTCGATTTTCAGTAGTTTGTGTTTATAAAAATAAGAAGTGTGACTGCATGCAGTGCTGTTTGCCACAGGCTTTAGCAGGTTTGACTTACAACAGGCTTTCAATGAGAATAGTAAAAGATCCTTGGTCGAGTTCACAACCACATCATTCAAGAGGCAGGTACATTCAGTTTCTGTTGGGTAAAACATGTAACATACAGAAAAAAATATGTAAACATACATTAAAATTAAGATATAAGACTTGCTAGTAAGAAGAAGAATGATTAATAAAAGAGTAGGATTAAATAAACATTGAACTGAACCTTAACTCCTAACGCTCCCAAAACAAATGTTTTTCAGAAAGAAACCTCCACAGAATCTAATTCAGTTTCAAAAATATTCTCCAAACTCTAACTTTAAATGTTCTTTCCATCCAGCATGGATTGATTCAGAGGCTCAGTCCTGTTTTAGTACAGCGCAGAAGAGTGTTTAGATGAGGACAAACCTGACCTTCATCTCCTGCTGGCT
Source organism: Ctenochaetus striatus (assembly GCA_034780835.1). NCBI lineage: Eukaryota > Metazoa > Chordata > Actinopteri > Acanthuriformes > Acanthuridae > Ctenochaetus > Ctenochaetus striatus. The sequence continues at coordinate 10,010,811 of JAUZTA010000016.1, read as the reverse complement.
TCTTTCTCCTTCCGTCACCGTGCTCCCACCTCATTTTTGCAACTTTGCTATTTAATTTTTTTTACATTCAGCTTTACAGCACCAGCATCTTCAGCCCCTTGAGTGGATTCAAGTGGACATCGTCAGCAGCAGATTTGTGGTCTTTTGCTGTTCGTGCAGATCCAGAAGCCTTAGGGCAGCATTAGGATCAGCACAAAATGGTCATTTGGTGTGAGACTTAGGATCCGTGACCACACAAAAGTTGCATTGGGGTTTGAGTCCATCCAAAAAGCCTTGTAGTCTAGAAACTGAAGTGTTGATGAATGTGCTGGATGTCCTGGCAGGCCGTTTGCCTGCTGTACCTGCAGCTGGGGAACAAGCTAGAAATAGAGAAAACACTGTCGTTCCCCTTTTTTCCCCAATTTAAACATCTGATTTAGCTGAGTTAGCTTGGGAGAGCCCTGCATGGTAGTATTGCAGTTTGCATGTCAGGGCTTTTCCTGCACTGTGACAGAGATTTTGTCACTTCTGTGCTGCAGTGAGGACGAGTTTTATGTGCAGCGATAGAGGACACGGTTTCTGATCAGTGGAGCACGTGCAGTTGATTTATGAATTGGATCTTCACCTGCCTTTATTATGTGTCTCACCTCTGTGTTGTCAATCATGCGACACACCAAGACATGACATGCATCTGGATGAGGGACAGGGGTCATATCTGGCTGTGCAGCGGGAAAGGATGGGAAAGGCAGAGCTAAGATGCTGATCAAGTTCTCGGTGGCTCTTGTGACCGGTCATGTCTTTGCTTAAGGGGCTTATAACAGTAATGCCTGAAGGTAAAGCCGCACAAAAACCTGATGGGTGGCTTGACAGTTGATTTCCAAGTGGGAAAGGCTTTGATGTTGCTGTTCATATGCTTCTTAAAAGTCACGTCTGGCTGATAAAGTCTTGACTCGGGGTCTGTACCAGCCTGTGCTGACTGCAAACCAGGATCAAAGTTCTTTACTGTACTTGATCCATTAAAATAGTCTGTGAAGCGTGATCTGTGCTTCATGCTTAATCTCAGCCTTTTACCACCCACTGTTCTGCCTTTGGGACATGAGCGCTGAGCAGAACTTTCATTAACTACAAGTACGATTAAATGCAACATGAATGTGTGTTTTTTTGATGTTTGAGGAGACTAGACTCTTATCTTTCCCGTCACTGAGGTCATTTGTATAAATAATCACTTGGCATCAAAATAATTCAAGTACAGCACACAATTAAAACCTTAAACTTTGTGACTTTCTGTTTTCAAAGCAGTCTGGTCATCCAGCAATGAAATAAATTCCTTAAACTTTTATGTCCAAACTATTGCAAGTGTTAAATGAACATATAATCCATCTTTTTAATGCAGCAATAGAAAGGAGTTACAATACCAGACTGTTATTCAGTCCTAAAAGGTAATAAACTGTGATTATTTTGAACCATTACAAAAAAAAAAAAACAGTCAAAGGAAACATGTATTTATTCAGAATAATAAGATATTGTATCCTTTTCAGTGTGTCAAGTTCACACTGTTTCTGGCAATTGTATGCACACACGCATGCAGTGACATATTTATGGACCTGCTGAGGCTGTTTTCTGTTTGGGTGCTCAAACAGACTGGTGGTGCTAAACCAACCGGTCTGCCGCCTCGAAGCTAAATCTGCATATTATTGTTATTATCACAGACAATATCTGCCAGTCTAACACAAGGCAGGAAATGGCTTTTTCATTTGTTTGTGCCAATACAGAAGCTGTGCGGCTGCACAGTTCTGTGATTTTCATCAGCCTGTGTCTATTTTTGTTCAAATACGATTAGTGTGGTTGTTTAGGTCTGCTTGTACAGGAGGTTATGTGATAGTGAGCGACTGGAGGGCAGAATGTGGATTATTATGATTCCACATTACTAATCTTTCCGTTCTAATCACTCACCTCATTTCATAAAACCATTGTAATGTGTGTATGCGTGTGTTTCTCTGTCCATGCCTGAATATCTGACTTGATTAATGGATATTAATATGTGTTTGTAGCTGATTTATGTTGATTGAGTCTTCAATTTGATGGATTAATGTTTTTTGCTGCCGCACTCTTCTTTCTAATTTTCCCGGCCTTGATGCCACATGTCGTCTTTCGCTTAACCTCGCCTTGTTTTTTTTTGTCCGTTCATGCATCCTCGCGTCCTCTCTCTTGATTTCCATCTCATTCCCATCCCGACACTTCTTATTCGACAGAAGGAACCAATACAGATATTCAAATATAGCCCTTTTTTCCATTATTCATAGAAAAACAGCTTCTCTCCCAAGGTGGTGAATAAGAATTTGCACTTTGGTCACTTTAGCAGTGGTGCAATGGTCAAAACAAGCGGAGCGTCTGCAGCATCCTTTGTCCACGTCTGCCTTCTTGCTGTCTGGAAATCTTCGCATTCAGCTCATTAAATCCCTGTAGGCACCTGAAAGCAGCAGGACAGAAATGTTGATAAATCTGTAACTTCCCGATTGATGAAAAGCGCAGCGACATTATGCACAGCTGTCCGCTTTGTTTACCTTCATTAAGTCACATGCAAATGACACCGTGCTGCTACAGAGTAACCGCACACACCTCTTCAAACACAGCAGGCCGGTCAGTGTTCTGCCTGTTTATTTGAAAAATATCAGATTACTGAGGCGTATTATTCCTCTGTTCCAAAATATCTTCTCAGCGGCTCATGTTTTGTTATTGAAATTTAATACAGCGGAATTGTTAATATGATACAAGCTTATTAACTGCATCACTTGACAATTTCTTTATTTTTTCTTTCAATCTAATTTGCCACTGAAACACCAAACAGCAGGTCCCCCTGGCTTTAAAACACCATGCAGCATTAAAGAGAGGATCAAATCTCTTTGCTTTTCACAGCAGATGGATTTAGAGAAAACATGCCTTTTGATATACAACACTGCAGTCGGGGTTTTTATGGGTATCACTGAGACAGCCATGCTCATTCATCCCTCTGTGTGTGTGTGTCTGTGTGTGGCTGTGTGAGGGAGAGAGGCCACAGTCCCTGTGCATGCCCTCTGGGTAAAACTGTAAGGTTAGGACTTGTAAGAAGACACTGCCATGTCAGCAAGTCGCCATGACAATGCTGTCGTTCCCCTGTTTCATTGTCTTTTTCCTCCTCTTGTCTCTCGGCTGGGGAAGGTCACATGACAGGATTGATCCCCCCATAACACAGGGATCCACAGAGCGCCGTCCCTTTCTTTTTTTTCGTTCTCTCTCTCTCTCTCTCTTAACAGCCGCAACCGCATAGATCATCCATCATACAGCTGTCACCTGCAGCTGCACTTTTCAGAGAGTTTCAGCCTTCGTGCCGGACCGTACAGTGCGGCAGAGCAGCTTTCTGTAGCCCGTGCTGACATATCCTATAAAGTAGATGTCATTAAATGGAGCAGAATAGCTCATTTAGTTTTTTTCCCTGTCATGCAGCAGGTGTTAAAATCGATTATTATCCCCGGTCAGAGTGAATAGGTAATGTGCAACGCATAATGCTGCATAAATCAACATGACACAGCTCTTGAGTAATGCAGAGAAGACAATGTGATTACTTCTTTCAGAGATTAGACAGCGCCGGCGCATCGCACTGAATACAAATCCAAGGTCGTTGTGCTGCTGCCTGCCTGCCATCCATTCCTGGGCTTGTTTGGAGGCTGATTGAGCTTTGTAGGCTAATAGCCAGGTGGAGCGCTACATAATTCATTTAAACGAAGTTTCTAGTCAGAGAGCGGAGAGGGATTACGGAGGCTGGCTCATACCTCAGCAGCCTTTTACTGCAGGACAGTAACAAGAGAGCAGCAAATCCCGAAATAAGTGAAATTTACTGCACACGGCCTGCATTTAAACGTCCACACACAGTCTGTTCACATTCACTTTAGCTTGTGTTGATTTGTTGATTTAACACCGCTGATTGTAGCCGCAGCTTTCTAACCCCCTCAGTGGTCCAACGAGGCAGCGAAAGTCCCTCCTCTTATTTCCTCCACGTAATAAATCAAATTATTTATTTAAGTTTCAGGTGGCGTTTCATCAGGGTGCTGTGTGCTTTCTCATCGTGTCCAGTTCCTCTGTGTTTTCTTCCTTCGTTCTCTGCTGCTCAGGCTGTGTCTCGAGGGTGTGGGGTGAGGAGAACAGAAGGTCAGGAGAGGTTGGGTTGGGGGGAGGGGGAGGGACACACTGCAGACATTTTATTGTTATGCCTGAAATTCCATTCACAGCCAAGGCGACTATGGAAGCAGCTGGGTGCCGTATATCCCAGAATTCCTTGCAGTCTCTTGCAGGAATTGTTATCTCTTAGGGAGGGGAATTTGGTGGTTGTTGAGCTGTGTGACATTTGGAAAAATCTGTCAATTAAACAGCTGCTTTTCTCTGTTTTTTATGCTTGCAAAGAAAATATTTTTGAGTTTTGGACGTGTGCTTCTGAATACAATGTCTATGACTGTGAAAAACTGACAAGCATTTGTCGATTGAATGAAATTTGACAGAAGATAAAGGCATCGGAAATGAAAAGTCATTAAATGCAGCCATAGATGTCTGCAGAGAACGAACAAATAACTGAATTACTTTTAAGACACAACACAGCAGTTCAGCAGCAGATCGTTCCACCCATGCGAAAGCATCAGCAGCCACCTGGGCTTTTACCTTCCTGCAATCATGCTTTTAATTCCCGCCTCTTCGGCTCTTTTGTTGCCATTCTCCTCTCTCTCTGTTTCACCCTCATTCATTCCTACAAGCTCTGAATGAGTCAGTGCAGCTCATGAATGCAGAGAGTCGGGAGGAGCAGAGCTCTTAACAGAGTGTGGAGGAGGCAGAGTGGAGACAACAGAGCAGCGCCGGTCCCTGAAGGTTAGATGTGAGAGAGGGATGTTGCTGAGCAAGCTTTATCACTCAGTTACACAGCAGGATCAGTCACCACAGACTGCAGCCCGACTCCTCTCCTCTCCTCTCGCTCGGTTTCTTTATGTTCCATCACTCTCGCTCACCCTCTCAGATGTTACTCTGTTTTCTTCTACGTCTGCTTTCTCCTCATACGGCTCTTCTCTTAAGTTTATCTGTTCTTATTACTTTCCATCTCCCACTGTATTATTGCCTTTCTTTAGGGTTTATTTTCGAGTAAATCTCTTCTCTTCTTCTGCCTGACACCACAGTCCCTCATCCATCACAAATGCTGGAGCTGAAATCCTAAATTGGGGTCAATGATGCACCATAAAGTCTTTAACCGTTCCCCTCCTTCACTCTTGCCCTCTGCCTCCCCTCTCACGTGTCCACATGTGTGCATATATGCAAGCTTTCATCAGTGGAGTTAAGATGCAGGGAGGGACTGACCTTGGTTAACGCTAATGTCATTGAGTTGCAATTGATGCTTTAATGCCTCTCGGTGAGTTCTTTCCAATCCTCACGTGAGTGTATTTGTCGTTTTTTTTCCCTTGTTTTGTGCGATCAACATTTTTCTCAAACCTAATTATATCATGTTGCTGATATTAGGTTTCAGCCTGTAATATGTTAACTTTTACACTCTGCGACTGCACCTTCAATTCGTGTCGATTCATGCATGTCTAATTCATATAACAAAGTCAGCGCAAAATTACCACAGCAGATTGAAAGTCAGACTGGTTGGTCACGTAGATGCTGTTAGATGCTGACTTTGTTAAACACAAGAGGGAAAAGCCAATAATCTAATCCATTACCTGCACACGTGTAGAAAAGCAATATGAGGCTATCATACATTGTCCTTCACGTGCCGCTGGTAAAGGTCTATTGCATAATTGAATGAAGTGAGACCGTAGCGAGCTGTGCATTCTGCATTGGCATGCGTCTCCCCCCCCCCCCCGCGCTCCTCTGACGTATGTCTCCGCAGCATGTGTGTTTGTTTGTGATGGAGTGCCGCTGCTGTGCCAGCATATTCCTCAATCCGAACGCTCTGCCCTGTCCGCCCTTCAGCCCAGCCACAACCCTCCAATCCCTTCATCCCCAAACATCCCGGCTCGGTGCCAGGCGGAGCTGGGTTAGAGCAGTGAGTCAGGCACAGTTTATGACCCCCCCTCCGTCCTCCAATCGGGCAGAACACCGTTAATGTGATGGATGGAGTGGCAAGTCAGCCGCTTACACAATCACCCAAGCGGGATAAAATATGGTTGCCCCTTCCTGTGTGCCCGAGAATTGGGAGGATTGAGATTGAAGGGCAACTGAAGGAAAACACTTGGTTGCATCCAGCCGTTCACTCGTCCGTCACAAGGTTAAACACCGTCTATCTGGCTCAAGCCAGAGGATGTGTGTGTGATGATGGTGTCTTATGTTCGGGGCACGGGATGGGTCAGTGGTCTGCAAGGTGAGGTGATAAAAATGTTTAATCATTGGATTTTTCTTTATGTGGCACACCACTCGAAAATGTCCGTCTTGACTATTTTTTCTGTTACACTCAGGCTTGAAATCTTTTCAGATTTAAAGCGAAAGCAGCTCAAAACGGCAGGATCGTCTCCAGATTTACATTTGTAATTCAGATCTGAAGCTCAGTCAAGAGGCAGGAAATCTGAATCCGCAGTCTATGAAATTTTATGCACCGACTGTTCAGACTTTGCCTCATCTTTAAGCACAGTATTACAGGTTTAGTCTGCATCTACCGTAACACTGAAGACTATGTTCTGCGCTTTATAGAGAATTATTTTGCTGTGTGCCACAAAAGCACAACTGCCTGACTCAGATTTTGCAAGACATTTTTAATTCCAAGATAGAGATAATGAGATAAGCCCTGTTGTCATCCTTGCCAACTATAATTAATAGTTTATTGTGTCCATGTGGTTATTATCCCGTTACATTGTGTAATGGTTTGACTGCCGTGGTGATTTCACGCTGTCATTTCTCATTTCCTGCCGGCTGAAGAGTCAAAAGAGTTGAAATGATGAAATATGATTTGGGAGCGAAAAAAGAGAAAGAAGCAGAAGTGAAAGAGGGGCGGACACCTGCTTTAGAGAAGTGATTCTTCAGCTTACAAAGATTTGTGGAATGAAACTGCTACCAACATTCTGCCTCACACGCAACACACCTTTCCATCATCTGTATATACATTATAAAATGTGACTGCTGTATGTGTTTTATCTTTATTCCTCCATCACATGTACTATGTACTATTCTATATATGCATCTGCAGAAACTTGAATAAAAAACTCGGTCCTTAAAACAAAACAAAGAAACACAGTTAAAAACCACGCTATTTGTAACTGTCTCTGCCCAGACAAAAGCTCTCTTACTTGGTGTCGCTCTTAGCGACTAGCGTGCTTCCCGGCGTTTGTCGATCCGTCGATCTGGAGAAACATGCGGGGCGCTGTAGCGTCCTACAGTATGATGAGATTTGTCTGTCCTCGGCGGGGCAGAAGGAACAGCGGAGTCAACTCTGGAGAAGCGGGTCTCGACGGGCTCATCTTCTTCTGAAGAAAAGATTTCCTTCACATCTGCAGATAAGGAGGATAAGCTGGGTTGCTCAGCTTCCTCCAGGGATCCAAAAAGGAAAAACAAAGTGTCTAACAGTACACTTTTACAATTCTTCGCTCGTCCAGCAAGCTGAGAACTGCGGCCTAGGTCGTGATATTCAACCTTGGGTTGCTCCCGTTCGGCAACGGCGGTGTGGAGAGGGAGTTCCTCGCTCACACCTGGTTGCACTGGGAAAAGCGTGGGGCAGCACGATGCGCTGCAATTTATGCCTGGGTCAGGGGGCTTCCAGCGGAGATCACCTGGGCAAGATGGTGTCTTGGCCAATGAGAGGCATGAGTTTGAATGTTACATCCACTATCACGGACTGTTTCCATATCGACATTATCAGAAGCTTTGTTTCAAGTGATTAACAGACACGTCTGGAGGGACCGCAAGCGAACGGAGCTGCTGCTTATGTTTATATAACATTATTGGGCTCACAGTAACGTTACTAGTAGTTGTGAGTTGAAGAGGACTGGGATGTTTATTACAATCTCGGGAGAGGCTGCTGCCTTAACTCAGTGTTTTTCAACCGGTGTGCTGCGGCACACCTGACAATCTCTCACGGCACACCTGACGATCTCTGACGCTCGTCAGGTTGAGAAACACTGCCTTAACTTACCTTCGGAGCATATGTCTGCACTCTGGAGCTTCTGCTCTCAGCAAAACTTTTTCTCCTCTTCACCATGTGCGGAGCACTGTGAATGCACAGCTTTCACTGCTGATTGGCTGTTACATGTGTCTTGGCTCTGCATGTAACCAATCAGATGGCGCTGTGGTTGGGACAATGCTGGAGACAGAGAGGCGCGAAAGCCAAAATAACCCCGTTTTAAATTGATTTCTTACCGGCCGTCGGATTAAAAAAAAAAGGCCAATACCGATATGCATCAAAACGCCAGATATCGGAGCCGATAATCGGCCTGGCCGATAAGTGTTTTGTAAACATATGATAAAACTGTAAATCTGATAACATGTTAGAAAATCTCAATCTACTAAGAATTTGTTGATACTTAACATTATAATTTAATCCAAGTTTATTAGGTTGTTATAATGACGCTAACTTCATGCTGGCACTTATCTGATATTAATTGGTTTTCTGTTTTAACTATGAATGTACATCTCAATTCAACAGTTTGGAATTAACTGCCACTAAAGCTTGACATGGCACAGACAGTTGGATGACAGAATTACTTAATAATTTGGAATGCTCTTTTATTCTTTTAGGTTACACAAAGCCTTCTTTACAATAAGCTGTTAACTTTTATGAAAAGTAAGAAAAAAAAGTAATGTTTTGTAAATAAATAACCAAATGCTGTTCCCAAAAAGGTTTTAGCCCAACTATGCTGCTGTGGTTCAATAATGATGAATGGTCAGTCAAACGTCTGCAGGAAAAAATGTTTACAACAGTACTCTCCCCGGTAAGGGAACACTGTATACATCTACTGAATCAAAGTTTTAATAATTAAATTCTTATTTTGACCCCAACAGCACCTCAAAAGTAAATAATAGATTTGGTATTTTGGTCATCATACCACTGTAATCCATGAGTCAATGGCCATTATTACAGGTCCCATATTATGCCCTTTTTTGACAGTGTTAATAGGTCTCAGGGGTCCCCATAACATACCTTTGAAGTTTCCTTCTTAAAATACCACTCAGATCCTGGGGAAAGGCATGCCTATATATTGTTATGTTTCAGACCTCCCCTGAATGTGCTGTTTCTGCTCCTGTAGCTTTAAACGCAAATAGCCTGCAGGTTGTAATGCCTCTCACACTGTGATTGTCAGTGCAATGCTTGACTGTCTGTGTCATGCTGAGTTCTGCCTGCCAAGAACTGCATGGACCTCACAGGAGCATGTACAGCTGCACCGAAAACTGACAGATATCACAGGAGCACGTACAGCTGCACCGAAAACTGACTTTTCTTAATTCCAAAGGCATTTATGTGGACAATAAAGACATTGAAGCCTGCCATTCACTCCCAAAGAGGGACAGGCGCCCTACCGCAGTGATTATCAAATTTGCTAGCAGAAAGCAGAAAAACACAGTGCTCAAACAAGGGAATAAACTCAAAGGAACAAATGTGTACATAAACAAGCACTTAACTAAGAAAAATTCAGACATCGCAAGGCAAGCCCGTATCCTAAAGAAACAACAGAAAATACAAGCTACATGGACTTCAAATTGTAAGGTCTTCATAAAACTAAATGGCTCGCCTGAAGAGGCCAGGGTTTTATGGATAAAAGACATGCAGGACTTGTACAAGTTTCTGTGAACAAATGAGGTAACACAATGGACAATATGAACCCATACACAGAACCATGAACACACACAATAACACAGACAGTGAAAAAATATATGATATGGAAACAGACTTCACACATAGTTTATTAATGCCTGGTGAATGCAATTATTACACAATAAAACAATTTAATACTAAAACAGAAAAGTTATCCAATCAAGCACTGTCCATCATGCACTTAAATAGTCAGAGTCTTAAAAGAAAATTTGGAAAAATCAAAGAGCTTCTTAGTGACTTAAAG
>JAUZTA010000016.1:9943972-9957198 GCA_034780835.1 Ctenochaetus striatus | reverse complement strand
CATGCCTGTATGTGACTCTTTTGATAAATATGATGATCTGAGAGAATGAAAATGAAATCAACGCAAAATTGGCTCATTGAAATGAAAGAGAAAGCCATCCTCATCAAATTCAAAGGCAGACAGACTGAAAGAGAGACAAAAACAAACGCAGGGTGGTATTTATCACAGGGAACGTTGGCTTCTCATAAATATGCTTCAGCTTTACAGAGTCTGAATGTTGAGGTGAAGTGCGTCATAATAAAAGGATGCTGCAGAAAGAGGAGACGCCACCTCACGTCGGCTCATTCCCTTTAATTCTTGAACAAGAATTCCTGTCAGTCTGGATTACAACACTGTGATAAGTGAAGAGCTTCACTGTCTGTATTTATACATGACAGGGAACCTACAATTTGTCGGACAAAGTCTTTATATTAGGTCATAAAGGGAAAACAAATGAGTGATTCAGTTAATGATCTGTTTTTTGAAATTATGGGAACACATACCTTGGCATAATCGGCACCATGTTTCTCCTTGTAACCATTCCGACAGACAGTGTAATTATAGAAGCGGGAATTTTTTATCAATCCAACCCATTCACGCCACCCAGGTGGGATGTAGCTGCCGTTGTACTCATTAAGGTACTTGCCGAAGAAGGCTGCAGAAGAGAAGGAGAGAGAGGAAAGGAGGGGTTCCTTTTAATATACAGTCTGAGACCATAAATGCATGTTTTCTTCATGTGCTTCTGCCTGTGAAAATCTCAATTCTGTGCGTCTGTGTGACTTTATCTGTGTGTGCATGCATGTGATGCCTAACTTTTTGCTAGTCTCTTTTTTTTTCTTTCCCCCTGGCTTCACTGCACAGCATTCTCGGATAGGCTGGGCAGGGAGCCAGCCAGTCCCAGAGAAGGCTAATTGCAGACTAACGCATCAGCTCGAAAACCGCAGGCCGTGCTGCAGCCCACAGGACCCCACTGAGCTGCCCAGTCCAACGCCTGCCCATCACTCACACAGACAGTGCCTGATGGGACATGACAGCGACCTGGCACGCTCACTGTGTTTGCATTTCTCACAGCAGACAGCCAGGCAGGGCAGCGGAGTCTAGCTTACTATAAAAATTTGCATTGAGTGAAAATAGAGAGGCCAAGAGGACATTTGAGCTGGTGATGACTGACAGTATCTTGGCAAAAAGTGAGATGGCACCCAATCATAACTTGTAAAAAGCCAATTTTCCATATTAAATAATAGGAAAACATCCCCAGCAAGGCCTTTGGAATTCCTTGGTGGACAGGCTGTTTGTGCTCATTGTTGTATGTAGAAAAGTCTGTATATATACGAGTGTGTGTGTCGTCGTTCACTAACCTGTCCTGTAGCCAGTGTTGTTGAGATAGACAGCGAATGATCTTGGCTCGTGCTGAGCTTGCCAGGAAGGGGAGGAGCAGTTCTCGTTGTTGGTGTAGGTGTTGTGGTTGTGGACGTACTTCCCCGTCAACATGGAGGACCGTGACGGGCAGCACATGGGTGTACTGACAAAGGCATTGGTGAAAGTTGTGCCTCCATCTTCCATGATCTTTCGAGTTTTATTCATGACCTGTAGAGAGCCTGGGGGAAAAAAAGCACAGCGGTCAGTAATGAGTGCAGTCTGAATTTTATTACTTGCTGATACAATAAAAATAGATTGTGCCAATACCCACCATGACAAATTGCTGTTATTTCAATATTTTAAATTAATTTAAATGTGGATAAACAGCCCTAAGTCTATTTTGATGACTTGACCTTTTCCCAGTCAATTCTCCAAGTGACAAATAATTACAATTCAGCAGTTAATAGGCCAGATGGTCATTCGGCTTTGGCTTATGGCCTCTATTTAATATTTCATGTGTGGATGAAGACCACAAAGACATAAATCCTCACGAAAAGCCGCAAAGACAAAGAAATTTATTAAGGGTGCTAAGAGAGAAAATAGGAAAAAATCACAGAAATTACTGTAAGAAACATAAAACTTAGGTTTTATAAGCGAGGAAAAAATAGCACCCGAATGAAAAAAAGTAAATGGGTCCCACTGAATTCCAGGAAGACCAGGAAGCGTGCCAATCTTACCCAACTCGACATCCTGGTCGTCCGTCATGATGAGAATAATGTTGGGCCGGATGTTCCTGCGGTCTCTCTGGATGCGACCCCTCAGGCCCTGAGCCCTGGTGGTGATGAAGGCCCAGCTGCCTGGAGCCCAGTCCAGAGACAGCAGGGCCAACCAAGCCAGCCACTGCATCAGCATGGTGCCTGAGATGACAGGAGACGGGATTGGGTGGATGGGAGGATTGATGGAGAAACGAGGGAGGGAGAGGAGGTCCAGGCAGGCCACTCACTCACACCCGTGCAGCCCTCGCAGCTGTGGTTGACTGTGAAAAGACAGAAAGACAAAAAACATGGAGACATCACTGCAAGGAACATGGGGGAAAAAAGAGAAATACAGTGAGCAACTTTAAAGAAGTACAGGGAATTGCATCATAATGTCAAAGAGAATATCACTCCCTTTAGGAACATTTAACCATATTTATTTAAGAAATATTGTATACATCTGCCTCGTAACGAATCATACCGAAAAAAAAATTGTAAATCCATAAACAGAGAAGCCAAAAAAGTTTCATCTCTGCTTCAGCTCTTGATCCTACACCAAGGAAAAGTTACTCAACAGTTCCAACATATGTCGCATCCTGAGTGAAATCCCATCACTTCTCTCCTCTGAAAACAAAATCCCTCAACATCAACCCTTCTGACCTAAACTCATAAAAACATTTTAAGCTATAGAAGAGCAGCGATGATCTAGAAGCACCGATCTCACCTCAGAAAATCCCATAAGTCTCATTTTGTTTGTTCCCCTCTCACTTGATCCTTGTATCTTTTCTTATGTCTCCTCCTGTGTCAGATAACACACACTCACACACGGAAACTCTCTATCACTACTGGAGAGCTGTGCTTCGGCTAACTGTGCCGAGCCTGCGCCATTGGCTGTCCGCACTCAAAACACCCACAGCCACTCTCCCCCGTCAGCCAATCGCGGCCCACCTTCCACCTCTCACTCAAAAGACACCCCCTGTTGAGTCAAGCGTGACAGAGGGCCGGTGGGGAGGATGGGACCACACTAGGGGGGAGGGGGTTAGGGGGCACGGGAGGCGGAGGGAGGGTTCCGCTACATTAACCTCGGTGCCACTGTCGCCAATCACAGATTACCACTGAGTCATCACAGCACCATGTAGCCTCACGCTCACTTACAATGTCATGGTTGGCCATAAATAGTCTGCATAGCTTTTACTGAAACTGCCAGGGAACAATGTAAAGCTAACACTAGCAACAAGTCAAACTTTACAATAAAATCCAAAAGACAGATTAGAGATTAACACTTTAACACTCTTAAAATAAATTTAAAAAGTTGATGCATGAATACAATGTATCAGTACAAGACTGAGTGGTAACAGATAAAAGTGCAAATATGATTTAAATTAGTAGGTAACTTTAAATAACAACAATACATGTGAAAGAATGGCTTGTGGCTTTGAGGTGAACTATGATGCTATGACAATGAGTACTCCATCAGTGCTGGTAACGAAGTGCCTTATGGACAGCAATCCCGCCGAGTGGCACCATACTGCTCGCCATTCTGAGTTAATGGCCTGAAAACAAATGGCAGGTCAAGGACACCTGAGCCTGGTCAAACCCCACTGAGTGGCTCCGCCCTCACCCTCATTTTCACAAAGGGGCAGTCCCCAGAAGCGAAGAGCAGAAACTATGAACTAAATAAATGATCATTTATGGTGTCTATACTTGTAATGAATGGCACTCCGGAGAAGTGTATCACAATTTCTAAAAAGGTTAAATGCTTATTTACAAATCATAACTGACTATGTGAAACATATAAAATATGAAATATATAATGTGTGTGTACATATTCAGATAAATGTAAATGGTAGAATGATGGTAGAGGATGATGATAGAATGACAAGACCGATGAGGCCTGGCATAAAATTTACTAAGACCACTGTCACATAAAGCTCTTACATGCAATATCATACTTTTTATCAAATTACTACAAACACATGCACTCACACAATTTACATTCAGAAAAAGCCTAAATCTGCAAACACTTGCTCTCATTGATATTCTCTACATCAGGAAAAACCAATACAAATTAGCTTCTCCCACAAAAACAATAAATAAAACAAAGAGTGAGTGAATCAGGTCCTTTTTCTTGCACTGCATCTTTTATTTGTCGTTCCTCCGGCTAGATGCCATCTGTTATTACCAGAGCTTCAGAAGGAGCTTTAAGAGCACTTTGTTCTATCTTGCGTTTTAAATGAGCAGTGTCCGGAGCCAGCCAGCCCAGTCATCGTGACAGGCCCCGTGCAAACATTGGCGCCGGTTGGACAAACACCCCTCCAGCACAGGGTGGCACAGTGCACAGAACCTCACAGTTAATTACACACACAACACAAACTACTGTACAAACATATGGTGACACGCAGGATCTCATAAGACACTTACACACAAGGCTTTCTCCCACAAAAGCCAATTCTACTGCTGTAAAGGTCCAAGTCCTCCTACATAAATGGGAAATCTTCCCAGAAATGACAGACGCAGCCCAAATCTAGACAAAACGCATAATGTAGAGTCTCTATTTCTGTCAAGCTGCGGAAGACTTGAAATCAGATGTAAGCTGGTCAGCCAACAAGTGTAATGTTAGCACCCAGTGCGAATTCAATTTTACATGCCGATGGTTCCCAGCAATAGCCTCTTCATGCGACTTAGAGAAGTGAGAAAACAGACAAGAAGGCTCATTGTGGAATCTGACACAAACCTTGTGGTGCTGATGTGGTTAGCTATAGAGGTATCAATAGCCACACTGTCTGAAAAGGCTGGGATGGCAGGGCTAATAAAATGCCACGCATAACCACCAATGGGATGCAGGCCGAAGCAACACGGGCGAAACGACACAGCTGTCCTTTGGGTTACCTCTCATCCTAACTCAATTTTACCTGATCCACTTTCCTCACTAGGTCATCTGAAGTTCACTTATGACCAAAAGGATTTCAAGCAGCTCTGCGTCTGCAAAACGAGCCCCAGGATCATCTGACAGCTGTCCGTCTCAAAGTCACCCCACATCAAAGAAAGCACCACAATTATTTATTTATGTAGTATCCATTGCAACTTGACTTCTTCATGTTAATATGAGTTATGGAGCTTTAAACCACTTGAGGAAATGACAAGCTAAGTGACAAGACCGGTGTGATAAGCAGTTGCTATAGCAAAAGTAGACTGATGGCCATTGGCTGCCAGAACTAAGATCTATGGAAAATGTAGAGAGAGTGACTTTATCCACATTCAAATGATGATTCAGGGTACTAAGTGAACATTTCTTGCTTGCATACTTATGATTCCAAAAAAGTTAAGTCAACAGCGAACTGCAGGGAGGACGATTATTGTGCCATTAATGGTTTCTATGGTCTGTGTTGATCTGGAGCATTCCCATCTCCATGGAGTAAAAGTGCAAACACTTATATAAATATGCATAAATTACTAACTCAGAAATGAGATTGCGAATGCTCCAAAGGACAGAAAAGTAAAAGCAGAGCACTGGTCATGTCTGCGTTGTGTTTTACTGAAGCCTCTTGTCAGGGGACACAAAAAAAACCCAGCAGATTGTTCAGATTTGAACGTTAAAAAGTTCTTCAATTGTCTAGATGAAACACTTCAGATGTGGTTTTACTGGCATCAAGATTAACTGCAAAAGATTAACTGATTTGGATCAGTGTGTTTAAACACAGTCACTTCCGAGTGTTTTGTTTTGTATACACACTTTAAAAAGTATTATCCAGACTTCTTACCCTCGGGCACACTCACGCACGGCGGGAAAGGAAACCGGCACATGAAGCTCTAAACACTGCTGGATTAATTCAAACCGAAAAGGCAGCTCATACACTACAAACACAAGAAACAATAAATATTAAAAACGCCTAAATCTGAAAATTATTATATAACAGGCTTCTGAACCTCAGTTGCTTAAAATGCATGTTGCCAATTTTATGAAACCCTTGAGAACCCTCTGCGTGAATAACGGTTCACATCATTTTCATAAACCCTTTAGAGTCTTTTATTTATGTCATCTAGCGTGATATAAGCAGAACATGATTCTTCTAAACATCTGTGGAACAGACAAGAGGCCTTTATTCCTGGAGTCGGAATACTAGGGAGCACATTGTTTCTCCTTCCTCATTGTTTTGGAGGATTAGCACTAATGACCCTTTAAATGAGCCTTTACTGTACTCATCATAGTTAAGCTGAAGAAAGAATATTGAGGAGGGATGGGAGGAACATAAAATGCCAAGGGGTTCAAAAGGACTGGAACAAAAAGGCCACTATGGAGTTTTCAGACACGCAGCTGCCAGATACATAAAAGTTGTGCAATTTTGAGATTAATAGCCATCAACACTCTGGACTTTTAGCACACCTCAACACCCCACTGATCTCTACTTTCATGATTGTGAAGTTTTTTCCGACTTTACTTGCAGAAAACAGCTCTTTCACCCTCTCCGTTGGCACATGCGGCATTGCTCAGTGATTTGGTATGGCTGCACAGACAGCTGTGCTTTGTGCACTGAACATAATAGAGTTGCTGCTTGTGTAACCATCCAGGGAAGTACTTTTTGGCTGGTTGGCAGTTGTGCCCTCCAGTTAGGGCCTCAAACCACACACCCTGCTGCACCCCGACCCTCCTGTGACCCGAGTGGTAATATGGCTTTGATGGTGGCTTGTTTAACCTAACCTCAGCAACCTGAGGCTACCCACACACAGGGGTTAAGAGGGAAACTCGGAGGGAAGAAAAACTGAATGAAGGGGGCTCAGTACAGAGGTATGAAGGTAACAAAAGTCTTGTAAAAGCCTCGTTGTGATTGGCCCGCATATTCATATCAGCAGCGGCAAAGAGGCTGCATCTGGCTTAGGTCCTGTTCTGTCAGCGGTGACAGTCCACACATTTATCAGCTGCCAGTGAAAAACTGCAGATGCACTGAGAAGATACATGAGGGAATTCGTCTGTGAAAAACACATGAAAAAACACCAAATCTAGCGTATTTGTCCTCTGATGCCTGTCTGCCCACGGACTTTGAATCTTTTTTAAGTTAACATGCAGAGTTTTGAGTTGAGGGGGTTCACCTTTCCAAAAACAAGATGCAAGTCAAACCCAAACCAGATGCCCGTGCCCCCGCTGAAGTAAATCAGTCACTCATAAAGGGCCCTACTATTAAGGACAATGGCTATTTCAAAGCACCTCAAAGCCCCTCTTATTCCTTTCCATTCTCTCTCTTGCTCCCTTTCTGTTTGCCCAGTCCATCTCTTAGGCTGCCAAGTCACAAAGGGACAAAGGTAAAGAGAGGGGAATTAAAGTCTGATGGCATAGTTTAAATTCTGCAGGCTGCTCTTTGACTATAGGCTCCATGACTAGCAATGACCCTAACGGCCTTTCAGTACACAGCTATAATTTTAATTTTTTCAAACGTCTCCCATAAGAGAAAATAAAAGTGAGCACTTAAGTAATTATTTACTTGCAAATTAATGCGAGAGACAAAGCAAAAGAGATAAAGACGGACAGCAATGTTAGATCTCTTGATTTGTAGTTTAGACTAGTGATGTTTTTTAGCACAGACTGATTGCTCCTTCTCCATTTCAGAGGGGAAAAAATGATTATTGCAAGGCCTTAGATTAAGGTTTGTCCAAATATTTCTGTAATCCGAGGGAATTTGGCTTGGCTGGTCTGCTGCCATGAGGACTGACGAGGGCCTTTTACACTAAGAAGGGCCTGTGTCAGGGTCCGCTGTGCCCGGCAGGCCAAGGGCAGCACATTGTACCCACCAACACCCGCCCGGCAGCCACACCGAGCTGACTGAAGGAGAGCTCTGTCCCAGCGCACTCACTTGGCTGTGGATACGCACTCGGAAAATGCTCAGACCTTGGTGTTTTCAGACTCTTAACTTTACTGATTTGTTTGACCAAAATGCCTAAATTGGTGCAGGATCTATGACGACCTGGCTCTTTACTCCGACTTGTTTATGGCAACATAACTTTTAACCTTGACAGGCACATTCGGAATCTTTGTTTAGTCCAAGTTAGGACCATAAAATTTCAGATGTTAAAGCTAGAAATGATTCCCCTCATGTGGTATGCAGTGTGCTTGAAGTAAAACTCAGGCCACTTTAATGAAGAAGAATGGCCTCAATTCAGTGAAATGTGAACCTGGAGAGAGTGCATTCAAAGCTATTAGTTAAACCCCTGTGTTTCTCTCGGACCTGGTCAGAGACCCTTTGTAGTGCCAAGGCTGCCAGGCCACCCCATCAATATTATGGATGCATCTTTATGTATAATTAAATGAATCCTGGTCCAAATGACTTCAAAGTGGGAATGGCTGTGGGCCACCAGGTGGTCTGTTGGAAATCTTGAGGAGGTTCTGAGAACCCTGAGAGGGAAATGATTAAAAAACACTATCGGTCATTTCAGAAACGGGGAAAGCTGCCTGTATTTATTTGTGTTAGCATGTCTGCACTAGTGTTCCTGCTCTGAAGGTGATTTGTATTTAAGCCTACAAATCCTTAACTATGGACACCTTTGGTTTAGGTCTGTTTAACTACGAAAGTTCACATATTATAAATACATACACGCACTTTTCCTGAGTCGTGCACTGCTCTCTCTCAGGAGGCTTCACGTGAGGTTAAAATTTTACAAGTGGAAAAGCAGATTTACCATTCAAGAGGGTGAGGAAAAGGGTAAGAGAAAGAGAGACAGGCAGGAGAGAGCGTGAATGAAAGGGAAACTACTCCTCTGATTTATAGTGTGATATGAAAACATGGAATCACAATCAGAGGATCAGCAGCCACAGTTATATGATATGAGCCTAAAGCAAGCACTTTCTTGTTAAATCTATTCTAAGCCATGAATGGAAACCATTAGCGATAGACGACCTCAGATGAATAAAATACAGCGCATTAATATTCCTCCAGCCACTTTCTTGTCAAAACCCACACTTCCATCAGAAACACTCTATCAGGCTGCGAGAGCTACACAGAAAGCCTGAGCGTGAGGGAGGAGGACGTACTGCTCACTCACGGGTGGCTTTCTTGTCTCTTTGACTCGTCAAATATACCCCCAGATAAATTATTCCTTTAACCACAAAAGAGAGCTATGGCAAATTGCTTCAATGGGTTTCCACTGAGGTAATTTTCAAGAATAAAGAGATCGACTTATTTTCCATGAAATCAGCAGCATGGTGGCACAGAGAAAGAGGGAGAGAGACAGAGGAAAAGAGAGAGCGAGAGACAGCAAACACACCAAGTCTTAAGGATCTGTTTCTGCGAAAGCTCGGCAGTTTACCAAGTTCAATAGCCCTGTAATGTTCACCAATTACTGACTTGAGTAGTGTGACTTGAATGGTATTTCTAGAATTTGTGGAAAATTACCCAAAAAAAAAGACCTGTGTTGAGTTTGAGCACAACTAGTGACTAAACTAGTACGATTTAATTGGTAAGACACAGGCTTTTCTTTATATTTACAGTAAAGAAACGATGATGTAGGATGAGTTCAAAGAAATAAAGACCCATTGATTGCTGAGTGACTAATGCAGCCATCTCCTGAATAATATGTTGACTTAGGATGGATAGAAAATGTTTTACATAACAGATTAAGCTCTACTTTTTTTCCCATTTTGTTTTGGGTCTGCGCTTTGAATAAAAACGGTTCACTCATAATGCAGACAGAGGAGATTTATTCCAATGTCAACACAGACAGAAAAGTGTTTAGCGGCATAAAAGGGAAAACAAATAGAAAAACTGAACATCCTGGATTCAAACTAAACAACTACTGTGCTTTCTGGGAAAAGTGAGCCTTGATACATCCCAAACAAACACATGACATAATACAAACATGAGAAGACAATCAGAAGACTGTATGCACCTGAAATAAACACAAATTTTAAAAAAAGGTTTAGCAGCTGTTCTGTCTGAATGAATTATCAAGATTCATCCAACCAAACCAAAAAACAACAAACAGTGCTATCTACTTAGCAGTGCACCAAGCTAATCAGGACGTAAGAGATTAGATTTAAGCAAAGATTTAACATTTAACGTACATTCCACTAATTAAATTAGTAAAAGCCTAATTAATCCTAAGTGGCAGTCAATTAAAATAAAAAGGAAAGGTGGACTTATCCAGCTGATGTGGTCGCAGCTCACTCGGCAAACCCTGGTTAAGTGTAGTGCTGCGGCTGGTGCATGAAACTAAACACCCCTAAAATGTGGAACATGTGTAGGCATATTCTCTGGGAACTGTAGACAAACATAGACCATGAGAACCAGCCTGCGTGACCCTGGACGCCATAAACAAACTCCATGGCTTTGACACACCAACATGATACCACTCATAAAAACGCATTCGTCCCATTGCACCTGTGCCGGTTCAGCACTCCCCTCTGTCCATGCCTGTGGGCACATATGGGTGTGTGTTATTTGGATCTCATGCACTGTGTGTGCTTTAGTCACCAGGCACCAGTCATTCAGTGAAACAGCCAGAGTAAGAATCAGTCAGACGTGAACACAGACAGACACGTAACCTGTAATTTGTACACATGGGAGCTCTCCTTTCCATTGCCTCTGGCTCAGTGTGTGGCTTTCCAAAGCATGCAGTAACGTCATTTGTAATTTAATTAACTTTATCCTGCCTGGCAAAAAGTCCAGATCTTAACGCATTGTAAAATATCTCAAATACGATATCTACTGAAAGACTAATTGGCTTACAAAGCAAAGAACAGGAAGCTTACCCCTCCAAACGCTGTCATTCCTTTACATTTGAGCCAAAGTTGAAGGAATGCAGGCAACATATCATCCCAACATGTTCAGGAGAAACCAGGCAAACTCATCTGAACTTGCCACGGGCAATTCAAGGAAAGCGAAGCGAAGATAATGTGTGTCATGCAAAGCTGGACCTCGTCAGTATAAACAAAGCTGCTCAACCTTTAATACTACAACTGTTCAAATATCCAGCCATTCTGCATCCACATGGCAAAGCCGGGCTGTTCAAGTAAGGGCAAACAGGACCAGAGGCTACAAGTAGCACATGGCCAAGTCCACACATATATGGTGTTTTGTGCACGCACACACACACACACACACACATATGCGCACACGGGCAGAGGAGGGGAGTGCTGGCAGAAGCTGAATGTGTTTGCCCGCTCCAGGGGAGAAGGGAAGAAAGGGAGCAGAGGAGCTGAAACAAACGCACGCTGGCTTCTATTAGTCGAGCTCTGGAGCGGGATGGAGGGGCGAGGAAATGTATTCATTCCATTTAGCCCCCCCTCCCCTCCACCACCTCCCCACACACACACACACACACATCCATTCCCATCCCTCCAACCCTCCTACCCCATTATCTCCATTCTAGAAAGGCGGCAGATGAAAGGGACAACCCCCCCAGTGGCGGCACTTCTCCCTCCGAACTTACGCGGACGCATTCTGACGGCTGCTTAATTGTACGTGATACAGGCAGGGTCCCTTTCTCTTTCAAATCTAAAACAGATTGCTTCTCCCTGGGGAGGGGATTATTGGACAAGCAGAGATGACAAAGCAGAGACAGTGCAGCCCTCTGGGGGGTTGGAGGACGGAGGGGGGGTGAGCTCGTGGATAGTGTGCGTACACATTTTTCTATGTTTCTCTTTTGTGCACGCCCGTCTCACAAGGAGATTATGTTTGTGTCCATGTGTTGTAAATGTGCGCACGTGTGGGCGACAACCAAGAACGTGTGGCCAAGATCAAGCGACTGATCGCGACAAGATCGCGGGATCTTCGCGTCTACTTCACACCACAACTTTCTTCCCCTCTTTATCACATGTTCACACCCTCCCCAACTCTTATCTTGGCCTCTTCTACTTTATCCCTCTTCCACTTCCCCCTCTGTGTCTCTCTTGACCCAGCTTTCTCTTTCTTCCTCTTAAGCCCGTGCTGCATCTATGTGCAGTGACATTTGAACAAAAGCTGCTCCGGACGTCACAGAAAAGGCATTAAAATCCTCTTTCTCTCACTCTATGACTAAAGTGCACATTAATGAATGAAGCCACACAGCATTGCGGCATTTTTTCTCCCTCTCTCTCTTTTCATTCTCAACACAAAACTACAAGGAACCGGTCAGGGGTCATTCCTGGCTGTTGCATGGCTTAACCATCTACTAAGAACTTTGCAAAACTTTTTTCTTAATAAATCATTTTTATTCCTTTTGGCCACAAGAGAAGGAAAAGGTAGCAGTCGTGAAAAAGTTAGGCAACAAATACACGCCTGCTTTGCCGCTCCCTTTAACTTGTGCAAGTGCTACATCAAAGATTGGGGGATCATGCATTCCTGCTAATGATGGGCTGAATGTGATGTTTGCATGCCCTGACCTTTACTGCTTAAATACCAGGCTGAACAAACACATGGGGGTGCTATTGTGAGTGACCCAGTACCCCAAAAATAGATCAATGCAGTTCGCCTCTGTGCATCCAAACATGCATGACGTATTTCCCTGAATATATGTCCTCAAAAGTCAAGGACACATTTAAGAGTTGCGTGTTAGTGCTTTGAAACTCCACGAAAACGTTTGATCAGTAAGGAAAACAAAGGAACTGAGAAAGTGGCTGACTCATCTAAAGATAGCCTTTCCAGATCCCACATAAATAAAAGCATGCCAAATGCTCACTGTTCAAATACTGGTCATTTGCAGTGATATGACTGTGCAATCTACTCCAGCGCTACTATGCAATCAGGCTAGTATGAGGAACACTATCATTAAGCTGTAGAGATAAACAAGTGCCGGAGGAGAGGGTGGTTAAGGAAATCTTTTCTTAACATGCTCGCACACAAGAGAACACACACAAACTGCAGGAAAAATAGCTTTTTTTTTTTCAGGAGAGATGAAAATCTAAGGAAACAAATAGTCTATGAAAGCAAACATGCTAAAAAAATTAGCGAGAGTGTTGACTTTTTAAACAGTTTAAGTGATTAAGTGCAATTTGATAAAACAAATCTCGATGGCAGTTTGGATAATGCATGACTCACTGGTTCCAAATCTGATTTTTTTTCCATTACTTTAACACCATTTCAGCTCCTCTTTTTTTCCATTCATACCCCTGTTCTAACAGGAGAATGGAGGGTCATCTGAACGGGTGTTATGACAGAATCCATACAT
>JAUZTA010000016.1:9910474-9937488 GCA_034780835.1 Ctenochaetus striatus | reverse complement strand
GGGAAAAAAATAGAGAGAGAGAGAAAGCGGGAAACAGAGGAAGAGGAGGGGCTTCTGTGGTTCAGTGACAGCTGAACATGCAGCACACGCATGTGGAGCTTTCCTCACGCCACCCTCCTGCTGGGCCGTGCATGTGCCCTTGTGCTACACATATATGATTTAACACGCATGAAAACCACACATCCATGACTGTCTGCATCTGCCACAATATCCTGAATATGAATACAAACAATAATGCAAACGCCCCACTTAACATATTTATCAAGTAAGCATTAATGCAGTTTTATGAACTTGGATTAAACATAATCTCAAAATAGTTTCTAAAATAAATTTCATCAAGTTGTGGAAATGATTAAAAGAACATGTTAATGCTTTCTGGAGTTTGGCTGCTGCTTTTGAAAACGAGCTTAATCGATCTATTACTCTTATCTTAGTATTCACAATGATTGAACTATTTGTATGGGTGTGAACACTCTTTGTATGTGTGGTAAATTCAATATACAGGTTATACAACAAACATTAAATAACACAACACATCACTAGGCCTCTTTTTTTTTACTCAAAAAGTTGCCAGTCATCTCTACAATAAACATCCAGGCTGACACCTACTCTTGAAGACCCACTGTCAAACAGCTTACAGGTAGTGGCGCAGACAAAAGGGGAAAGACTAACACATAATGAAGTCATTAACAGTAACATGAGATCAAGTGTTAGGTAATGATGATAGGATTTAGAGGTCTGTTAATGATGACATCCACCAACAGACTTCAGGCAGATGCCAGATGTGCTATCACTTCCCTGGCACATGTTTACATGACAGTCAACCGCTGCCATCAGTGAAAAGGGTGTAAAAGTCAGTCCCTCTTTCGCTGTAGGATAGTATTGCATTTTGATGATATAACAAACACAGTAATGCCCCAAATGTCATTAGTTCTGAGCAGTTAGCATATATATCTTTATTTGTAACATAAAGCACAAGTAACTATCCTTCATTATAACTAATTCTTTCCATAAGCCATACTGCCTTATGTCACAATGCCACATTTTGTTCTCCAAGCTTCTCCCAAAATACAGCTGACTTAATCCTTCTGCTGGTCATTTTTGATTGAAAGGAAATTTAAAGTTTGATTCCTGTACAAAACGTCAAATAACAGGTTGTACCACTGGTAATGATACACAGGTGCAAATACTTACCAACTTCCACATACCTAGTTCAAGAGGAATGTAGTCTATATTGGTTAGGTCTTGGCACGAAAAAAGGTAAACGTGTCCAGATTTCTCAATAACAACAACTGTCAGCAAAGACTATGATTCCTTGGCTGTTGCGAGCTGCCAGAGGCAATCGAGAACACACAGAGTCTTTTAATGATCCAGCTTTTTGAACACCGAAGGGCAAACAGGGGCCCCATATCTTTCAAATCCATGAACAGGCTCATCTTTCAGTTCATCTTTCAAATATTTCAATGCTGTTTTCCCTTGTATACATTAACAATAGGCCTCTTTTTCATTTCCTAAACTCCCTTTGTTTCATCTTCAGAGTAATGATTAAACCAAATGATAGTACACATAGCAGCTCCTGTAGCAATCTGATGTACCACCCAGAATCAGGATCTTAAACCAGGATCAGGATCCTCCAAGAACTTGTATGAAAGTTGGAAAGAGATAGCAAGAGAAACCAATCTTATCATTACCCTTATCTATTGAATCATAGGATGACGGGAATGATTTGGGATAGCCTTAAGGTTCAGTAAAAGGATAAATGGCTGGGAACCAGTGCTGTGAGCCATGAAGACATGAGATAGATTCAGCATGGAGATACTGATTGCTCTCCCTGGGTCCAAGTAAGAAGATGAAAGACATTCTGACAGCTAAGACAATAGTGGTCATGTAGTGACCAGGTCCTACAAACAAAGCCCCAGGGACCTTTAAGGCTTCAATACAAGTGAATGCTACCTGTAGTGTTGGTGCCCTTCCTCAGTCTTTATAGAAAAAAACAGTACAAGAGAGCAAGATCTGTTAAGGACTGATTGTCGAGTTGATGTTGGCAAATTCAGCAAATTCAGTTATCTGAGATGGGTATTAGACTGAAAAGAATGGGTGCTGTATTATGTGCAATCACTGTCTGTTTAAGGAGGTAATCTTGTTCAGAATTAAACATGATTAAGCCTCACCTGAATATGAACCCTTTGCCTGGAACCTTCAATAAGCCAAGGATATATTTTAATCTCAACAAAGAATGTGGTTTTTCTTCCAAAAAGATTTATTAGAGATAAAGGAAAAAATGGTAAAGCATATCATTGACCCCGTGAGCAGAGTTCCACTAAAGCCACAAATCAACCGAGTCTACACCACTAAACAATAATGCATTCAACAAATAATCATTTCCCTTCATACCCTCTGACTCCACAGACTCCACTCAGTCTCTCGGGTAGCAGAAAAATCTGCTGCAAAAGTGTTTGTTTACACTCATATTCTCTGTGAAAAACAGGCCAACTCTTTGTCAACTTCCCAAAAGACCCCCAAAAAGACACTGAGAGAAGGCAGTAATTGTTGTCATAAAGCCAGTGTCCAGCTCCTTCCTGTCTCAGAGGAGCTTTTGGAAGTCTCATTCTTACCGAGTGGTGCTCCGTTTCCGGAAGCTTGACTAATCCTCTCAGGCGAGAAGGTGAAAGGCAGGGACAAGGAGAAAGGGGGGAAAGCTGTACGTGGGAAGGAAGGCCTATATAAGCTACAACATTCAAAAATGCCCAGTTGAAAATAATCCCATAAAGCATGCCGCCAGTGGCCTGTTGAGAGGGAGAATTAGGATTTGCGTACGCCGTATAGGTTGTTCAATTATCCCCTCAGAGGCCCTTAACTGTCCCCAGGCCACGATAAGGACTGAGCATTCATTTGTCAGCAGAGCGAGGCAAGAACAAGGAGGATTGGGTAAGCACACACATGGTGAACTGACAGATAATGATACATCAGTTCATAACAGCTCCGGTGAATGATCAGTTCTGCTCTGAAAAGCCACCAAACTAAGTGTGATCAGTCAGCAAAATACCTGATAATGACAGACAAGAACTAAACTGGCAAGCTAATATGCATCCACTGCGGCACTTGTGTCCACACTGAACACTTTTATATAAACTTCAAATGCAAACTATTTTCTCTGTGCCCGGTAAGATGAAAACACAGGGATAGGGCTGCAGCTTTTAACAGGGTGTTTGTGGAGTTCCTGGGCGAGGGGAAGCACTGCGGCTCTATGTGATTTGTGATTTGCACGCGGGTGGGAAGAGAGGCCCTTTAATCTGCGCTCTCTGGATTCGGCTTCCTCTCTCCAGGAGAAAATCAGTAACATGAACGGCTCACAACTGCACTGCTGCACGACCACGGGGATGTTTATGAGCCATTGACGGGCCACACAGCGCAAGAGATCATTTGTATGAGAATAGGTACAAGAGCAAGACCCTCCCCTCCTCTAAGCTCCCTCATCCAGCCTCTTTTATACCCACTCACCCTCTCTCATCAACCACTCTGCCCTGCACTCATTTCAACTCTCCCTGCCTACTTTCCTTCTTTAAAGATTTATTTTACCATTTCCAAACCATCGTTCTAAGGTCTCTGGTCATAACCCTGTGGTTATTAAAGAATGTCAGTTTTCAAAGACAGAGCCAGGAGGGACATCTTTCAGGAGAGGAGACCGCAGGAGCCCTGTCTCCAACAGGTGCAAATTCCAGTGATGCCTGTGTGCGTTTGGACACTACAGTGTCTCTATAAACCTGGGCCAAGTAGCATGCTGAAGGTGATGGCCAGCAGAGATGTCTGACAGCTAGACCTGCTTCATGTTCCATATCAGCTCGGATTTTTACATTGTTTTACTGCATGAGTGTGTGTGTGTGTGAGAGAGAGAAAGAGACAGACAGAACCAGAAAAGTACAAATGTAAACTGCTGTCAGTTGATGTTAAAGCTTAAAAACAATTTCTGCCTTGATTTGATTATTGTTCTAAAATTAATGTGTACAAAAATGTCTTAACATCAAGAATGTTTAATCATATCTATAATAATTATTATGACTTAATAGTATAAAACTGTGACACACTCCCAGGTTCCCATTTCACGCTCATCCTGCAGACTGTGGAGTCTGGAAACATGTATCGGACAGCCCGTCCCAAGGGGAGAATTCAGAGTCTGGGGCTGTGTGGGTGGGTGAGCACTCATTTGAAGAAAACTCCCAATAATCCAATTAAGCACATAATTTCCTTTGGTACACAGGAATTGAATCAACTGTCAGAGAGCAGCCGAGTCAGAGAAAGTGAAAAGCGAAAAAGAGTGGACAGAGAAAGGGTAAGAAAAGGCTTTTCTGTGTGCTGTTCAGCTGCCGCAGTGAACAAAATGCAAACAAAGCTTTGGAAAAAAGAAGCTTTAGATCTCGGCAAACATGGCGGGGCCTCCCGTGCTCCACTTTGTAACTGTCCTGCTTGGCTGGCGATCAGCTCTCTCGTCCAGGACCAGTCTTTAGCAGAGATCCCTTGACCAAGAGCCAAGCTGCCTTTCAAAGTGTGCGAGTGTGTGTTTGTGCACACGTGTTTTGTATGCATGAGAACAGATGGGGCTCTGCCACTGTTCTGCATGCTGCTCTATAACTGGCCTCTTATTCACAAAGGTAGACAATTAAAATAAAGGAGAAATAAGAGGAAAAATATGGATGTGAGGGTACATTTGGTTTATTATGTGCAGAGTGAAATGTTGCATGTCGGTGACATCGTAACTTCTACCTGAATCCCATCATTAACCTCTGTTTAAGTAGATTTCCTCCTCTCTGAGATGACATGAGTATAAGGTTGTTCCATTGGAAATACTCCTGCATAGAGAAGGACATTGGAGGGCAGAAAAACAGTAAAGGAATTCAGAATATCCTCCTAGTAAGCGCTTATCTTCCCTCTTGGGGCATGGAATCTCAGCCACAATGACGAGGCCAAAAAGAAGAAAACAGGCATCATCTTCTGAATGTTTCCACCCCCTCCCTTAAAATAAATAGTGAGCAACAGTTTTAATTAAAAAAAAATATATATATATTTTTTTAATTTGATCTAATCAAATAGGTAACATAAAATTGGGAGATGCACACAAGTGGTGGTTTTCACAAAACTTTCCTTGAACACAACTTCAGCTGTGAAGGTAAATTTAGAACCGAGGCTAATAAAGCCTAACCTGTGTTTTTCCTTCTCCCTGCCTCCGCCTCCACCCATCCTGTGTTGGCAAGCCTGTTGATCTCTTAAATTTTAGCAAGACTATCTGATAAAACTGTCCCCATGCTCACTGAATTATTACGGGCAAGACTGGCACACTCAAAGGCTGCTGGGCCAGATATGCTGTATAATAAGATGTGACAACAAGCAAAGTTTAACTTGTGGAAAATAAATTTATTAAAATGTTTAAATTGAAAGAAAGGAAAGAAGAGAAAGTTATAGAAAAAAGTTACAAAGGAGGGCAATTTGGTCTACATTAGTTTAGCAATAGTTATCACAGCATTAATTCAGAGAATGAAAATAAATCACAGTTCTGGCTATCGATTAAACATTTGTTTCAGTTTTATTTAAATGAAAGACATTTGCTTTTCCAAGTATTTAAGCTGCCATACTTATGAATAATTTGCAAAAAAAATGTGTTTAGTTAAATATAGAATCTGTAATCTACTTTGTTTTCTTTTGATAATATTAAATATTAAGGAATGGAATATATCTGAGCCATTAAAAAAAAGGCAGAGAGGAGAGGAGTATGAAATGTAAAAGGAAAGTTTGAAGGCAAGTAGCAAGGAAGATTTCAAAAAAGAAAGGAAAGAAGTGCCTCAATTTGTGTAGCCAGGGCTTAAACTGTGAAAATGGGTGCTCAGCTTTCTTTTTCCAGCTTTCATATCCTAAAAAGAACCCCTCTTAATTCCTCATTCTTCATTTCCTGTTCCTGTCCAGGTCCAGATGGCCAGGGATCCAGAGAACATCCGTAACGGAATGACTGAAGATTTTCATGACCGAGCCGATGTGGAGCAGGATAAAATTAAGTGGAACGTAGAAGGATTTGTTTAACAGTACACAGGCAGCTACTTTTACCTGTAAATTATCAAGTGTGTTTCTGGAAGCAGAAGAACATGTAGATTTTTATGGCAGACTTTTGGTGGCATTTTAACTTACAGACAAAATGTAACAAAAATAACAGAAAAACACATTAGATGTAGCAAATGGTTTGAAACTTCAGAGCTTTGTATTCAGCATGGGTGTCTGATTTCTAGATTTTAATTTTCTAAATTAAAATACATAGGTTATTGCAAATATTTAGCGGCCTTGCGAGTGTTGTGTGAGGAACACACACACAGGCAGACAGCTGCTGAGAGCTGAGGGCAGAGCAGAGCTTCTGGCGGAGAAAAACATCTGGAGTCACACTGGATTCTGCTTTAATCTAAATTAAAATTTGGGGGTTGAAAAGTGGATTTATTTTAATTTAAAACTGTCTGAGCAGCGAGATGTCCAAGTGTCAACCTGAACTGTATTCATTCTCTCTTCAGTGACTGCTAACAGGACAGGAAATGTTACTTTACTTCAGGAAAATAGCTAAAAAAAAAAAAAAAAAGAAGCAGAGCCTGTTGAGTGCTGAGTTGAGGTTGAAGCGAAGTGAAAATAAACAAAACACATAATTTGTAGTATTTTGGCTGTTTTGATGAAAATAAACGCAAATGAAAATTCTCATGTAAGTAACAGGAGCCAAAACATTTTTTTAAGGTCAAAAAATATGACAAGAGATATTCAAAACTCCATTTAAAAATCTCTGTCGAAGCTTCCTTACAAGAGACAACACTTGGTTTCAGATGCATCTACTGAACTCAAAATCCTGCAGCTGAACTCTATGAGGGTTCAATGTGAATTCCTCAAAAAAATGAAAAAA
This sequence comes from Ctenochaetus striatus, assembly GCA_034780835.1. Classification (NCBI taxonomy): domain Eukaryota; kingdom Metazoa; phylum Chordata; class Actinopteri; order Acanthuriformes; family Acanthuridae; genus Ctenochaetus; species Ctenochaetus striatus. Next base: position 9,930,566 of record JAUZTA010000016.1, on the reverse strand, counting down.
TAGTGTCTCATTTTGTACAGTGATGAATGTGTTTAGCTTGGTGTCAGACATGCTGAAACCATCCACGTAAAAAAGAAGAGGATAAAACATGTTGAAGGCTTTATGGACCCCTTGCCACATATTGTACACCACTTGAGCTGATGGTGAAATCAAAATTGTACGCTGACTGAATTAAAAACAGTCATAAATATCACAGCTTACAGCTTAGATAAACATGCTTTGGGAACGCAAAACATCACAGCTGTGAAAGTGTTTTCTGCACTTGTCTGATCCCATTCAGGTACACTGAGAAAATGACAAAATTACGCTGACAGGTTTAGGGTAAAAATCAAAGATTAATACTCTCCTAATTTGATACTTTATGCTAAAAATAAGCGGTAGAGTAACAACAGCAACATAATAAATAAACAGTTTCATGTTATTATTATATAACAGTCACAACAGTGTAAGCCAATTCTCCATTTCTCTTATTCTAGATCTAAAAAAAAAATACATAAAAATGAAACCATGTTGTGGTTGTTGTACTTTGTTTTCCAGAAATACCCATTTTATATGTTCTGCTGAGCAGGGAGCCTGACACAGATAATATGAAAATGATCTTACTGACTAATTTTTATTTTGTGGGAATGACAGTCATGGAGAGCATGAATTAAGGAGACACAACTAAAGCGTTTGGCTACAATTTAAGTGGGATCATAGGCTGCCAAAGAGATCAAAACCTGTTTAAGCCTATTGCAAGTGGATGTATAACCCAGCCGCAAGCTGCAAACCTACTGATATTATCAGGTTAAATCACTCCGTTTTGGGAAAACTGTCTGAATCCCGTTTTGGAGGAACAGCAGCGGCTCAGCCACAAATATGTGGGGTCAAAAGGTTTGACAGAAATTGCCTATAAAATGTGCTCTGTGCACTTTCCACATCACATCAAGTTTGCCATATGAACCCCACGCTCTTGGCATCTTCCGTAATGACATTACACAATGGTGTTCCATGTCAAACAGCAAGTTGGTCCTCTCGCATCACTAGCCAAATAGAAATCGCAACCTCAAGTTTTACATCCAAGTCAAAGAAAACTAGGGTGCCGGCACCACAAATGTAGCAGTGTGGATCAGCAGAGAGTCAAAGGGCTTTCACTTCAATGTCTCTGCTACCACAATTAAGACTTCATAAATATTTCCCAGAATATAAAACACTTAAAATTGAGCCCTATGCACTGCGTTTGACTGACAAGGCCACTACACTCCAAATTGCTAGCAGGCACTCAGCATGCAAACAAAGCGCTTGGCCGAAATGTGTGTGTGGTGCCAGCGTGCTGTACGCGAGCCAAACTTTTGTGGGCAATTGTCAAGGGCATGCAAGTCTTAGCCTTGAAAGCCATCTGGAAAGGAGTAGAAATGCCACTATTTACAGCTATAAATAGAACAAATAAGGACCAAAACCAAAGTGATAATCCCTCAACAATGTAGCAACTTCACAACATTACTCAGTGTTCCACGACAGGTCCTGGAACGAACGAACGTCCTGATCTGAGCGTCATGTTGTTCCTCTTAGATAAACTGACCCTGAACATATTATAATGAGGTCAGAGCGGTAGGGAGGGCAGATGATCTTTGACCTCAGCTCGAGGAGTCAGAGAGGTCTGGGATTACTAGTATCTGACACTTCAGTCATGGACTCACTAAATCCCCACTTGTCTCAAAGAGTCCTCTCAAGCACAAATGAAGTGGAGGCAAATGCTGCATTCAGGTACACCGCAACCTGTGGAAGAAGAAAAATAGATGATGGAGCAGCAGGTCAGCGCAAAAAAGAATTCTCAAAAATTTCTCTCAATCTGGCCAAGGGATTGAAATTGAAATTCCAGTGGTGGTTTTTGATAATCTGTATTTAAAACAGGACATTTCACAGGTGAAAATGATCCCTTGAATGTGTTTTACAAGACACTTAACATGAATCTCTCCAGATATTCATTTTCTCCTCATATAGCTGTACCAAATGTTACTCTTTTCCCTTAGAAGCTTCCATTGAAGATTTCAAATTAAACTCCAATATCTTTTGTCATATATTATGACATTAATACCACTTCCACCCTCCAAATTCTAATTTGTTTGCCTTGTATTATTTGTGTGTGTTTGACTGCAGGAATAATTATGTTTATTAATCCCAAACAGCCAGAAAACTAGCTCTAAGTGAGCAACTGCAGGCACTGAAATGTGTTTGTGTCTGTATTGTTGTTTTCAGTTTAGCCTTTGAATGAACCCAGCCGTCACCAGGCAATGTTTCTTATTTCCTCTCAGTCTTTTCTTTTTCTACCCTCTGCTCTCTGTAAATTCATTAAGTAAAGCACATTTTCCCTGCAGTAAGCAGTCAATGTAGAGAGACTAAGTACAGCACAGGTTGACACTCCACAGCACATGATTAATGATTCATTAGCTTCACTGAGCAGTAGACCTTGCAGACTGACACAGTTCACTTCATGTAGTTTGAGGTGAAGATAAATCTTCTTTTTAATTCCAAATGTTTTTTTTAAAAAAGTCTGAGCTTTCTTTCTGCCAGTGAAGGGCCCCAGATCAGAGCAAAATCCAGTGGGACTCTGAGTGTTTAGTCCTCCAGAAGCTCCCATCTGCTGCAGAGCCTCTCACAGGTGCAACTTGGTAGCTGTCAGCTGGCATTTCTGTGCTCTGCCTGTCCAGCCCTCACACCACTCAAAGCCTCATGATATGTGCAATAGCCAGCTCAATATTGAATCAAAATTCTAATATCTATAAAGCTTTGAAGCTTCAAACTATTCAGAACAGTTCTAGCTCTTAGGTCACAATAAAAAAGAGAAAATGGGAGCCAAATACCTAACTTGGCAACCCTACTGTCTCCCACATCTAGTCTAAATACACAGATCCTGGCAGCAGCCTCCCTCCCCTTTTTTTTAAACTGGTGCTTCTGATTCTCTTTACCAAATAGCTTTTCCCCCCCGGCATTGTGTTTGCTCCCTCTTGCTTGACATGCGGGCAATATATTAAAATGTATGAGGCTTTGTGCTACCTCGTTCAAACAGAGCCAAGTTGGGTTTGCACAGACCACAATGCAAAACACAGGAACATGTGCACGTGCATGCACACCCACTCACACACACACACACACACACACACACACACACACACACACACACACAGAGCTGAGTCAACCCCCTGCCATTGTTTATCAGTAAAAGGGCCATATATCCACACTGGAAGAGTGTCTGAGATGAAATAGTGTACAGGGGGCTAAAAGTGGCCATTAGATAATTAGCAGCAGGAAAGAAACCAAGCCTCTAAACCAAAGAGACAACCATGCCAAACAAAAGGGCATGTATCTAATGTAACATTCAAAGTTTCTTTACTACCATGTTACGCTCTCTTGCCTTTTCCTTTAAGAGTCATTTTATTACAAAATAGTCTCTCATTTCACTTCTGAGTCAGCTTCCACTTTTGGGAATTATAACCCTGCTTGAGTTGTTTTTAAAGGATCTCCTAATAAAAACAACACATCACCCTGAGTTGATTTGTTCCCCTCCTCCTCACACACATGCTGAGGCCAAAAAGGTACTCAAAAACTTGAGATCGAGGAAAAATTTGTCATCTGCTAACATATTTAACTCCCTGTGGGAGGCAAACATTCTCAGACTTAATGCAGAACATATTGGAGTATAAAAGCCTCACATTATCCTAATGTTCACAACACAGCTTTAATCCCCTCTAAAACAGGCCTCGTCCATGGAAAAAAAATATCAGGCAGTTTCTTTTTAATAAGGAGATGGTATGAGGGAGTTCTAGCATAATCTGCAGAAGCTATATGAAGCAGGTTTTTTTTGTCCGACTTCAGCATCAGCTCTGGGCTCAGTCTTAAACACATACCAATCATTATTGGCAAGTTTGTTCTGGCCATCCATTGAACAGGAGAAGGTTATCAGATAGCAATCCTTTGGTGTTGTGTGAACTGAACCCTAAGGCTTGCTTTCACTTAAAAAATAAAAGATGAAGCTATGGACTTATACATATCACAGACACAGTCCTATTTGTTGACATGACCCAAAGTTTCCTTTGTAATAGTAAAAACATGTGGGTTATCTAAGCTTCTGTAGGGTCAAATTTTGATGTTTTGCCACAATTTACAACAAAAAAATGACAAAGTAAAACCAAAAACAGTAAGATTTGAAAAAAAATTGAAATGCAGGAAATAGGTTTTAGTGTAAATTTATGAGCAATGTAGCTTCCTAAAGTATCTTTACTACCTATTCAGTTTGTGTTTGTTTGTTTGTTCATTTATTTATTGCAGCAACAGCATTATAAAATGACATTTAAGTTCTAAAAATGTTTAGATTGATGCTTATAAAACATATACTTTTGCTAATTTCTGCTTTTAGCTATCTGCAAATGTACAGTATGTAATTTCTGCAGCTGGGGGTCAAGCAAGTAAAAACAATGAAAATAGAATATGTTACAATAGATTGTTTGGGGATACTCAAGAACACCACTACCCAAGGATGGTCATGTTCATGTTAATACACAATTTAACAATTTATCTGTCAAAGATAAAGTAATTTTCAGAAATTTTCATCTGGATATGCTGCATATTGTAACTTTACTTGCAGCACAAAAGTCAGAGGGGTTTCAAATACTGACCTGCAAATCGGATCAACAGTAAAGCAGTCATCACAAATGGTTCCACACATGAATTTCTAAGCCGCTGCGTGCATTAATGTGCATCAGTTTCACTTACAGCATTTAAGATTTAATGTATCAGATATTACAGTTAATGAGAAACTGACTCTCCAGACTCTTTCCCACAGCAGTCTCTCAGGCAAGGTGGTGTGTTTTGTGCCCTTTATCCTTGAGAGTTGAGAGATCTGGTGGTAAACGGAAGCTCAGGTTGAGCTCAGACTGCAGATAAATCAACCTTGACCCATATCCTCCTAACTCTCTTTCCTTTCCTCCAAGACCTCCCAGTCTCCCTCGGCCCAGCAGGACCACAAGCAGCTGTATCAAAACAACACTAAATCATCTCCACCACTGGGCTAGATAAACAACCTCGAACAAGAACAACACCACATTATGTCAATCTATGAAGAGCACCAAATCAATGATTTCTGCAGAACACTGTATAATGATACTGTAATTAAATTAGCATCTATTTTACCCACATGAAATCATTTAATGTTTGTCAGTTTTAGTCTGATATATAATTTAAGGTGTATAGCTGGAGCTTAAAATTAAATAAGTGAAACTTTCAGGGGATTGATATCGTTCTCTGAGATCACCAAGTTCATTTTAATTGTAGCAAAAAACAATTCACTATTAATTTATCCCAAAAAACTGCTCCTAAAAAGCTGCAAACTCAAAAAAGCATATATCGTACAGTACTGAGTAATTTTCTGATTTTCAGATCCAGCTGGTTATAATAGAAAGTTTATTGTAATTTTCACTTTTTTTCTAGCTCTGTACTATTTTAACAAATTGGTAAGATAAGTGAGATAGAAAGAAGTTTTTACACTTGTTTCATAAAAGATCTGCAGCAGTGAGAGAGTTTGGTCTCAGCCTCGTCTCTGACTTGTGGGATGTATGACTCAGTCCTGACCTGGTTTCACACATAACAGCCTTCGGTCTTGATCAAGACCACAAATTCTTTCATTTTTAAACACATATGGCTACACCGCGCACATTTCAAGAAAGTTTTCCCCTGGCATTATACCTCATAAATGTTATAATACCAGAAGAAATCAAAAAATACAACTAAAAAACAAACTGAAACCGTTTTACACTAATGGTTATACAAAGCATATGCAGCAGTACAATAGAGGCTGAATGCAACTTCTGACGCAACAGTTTTTGGGTCAGAGACAAAACTGGTTTGGGGGCCTATTTGTGGTGGGACCACACATGATACAATATACAGTATAATATATTTAGATTATTAGATTTCATATTTAGAGCTTGGATAGACATACTAAGAATTATTTACAGTTGCTTGACATGTTCTTTATCATTTTGACAGTACAAAGCAGCCAGAGTATATTAAGACAACTGTTTCTTTTTCATCACGTACAGTAAAGCTGCAAAGCTGCTGTTTCTACAGAAAATGCTCTCATATCAACTTCAACAAAGAGGGGGGGCCTAAAGACACATGGAGGAGTGTATGTGTGTGTCTGAGATTGTGCGCAATGTCTATACAAGCAAAGGTCTTATCATCTGGTAATTCAGAGCAGTCCATTAAGTGATTTGCCTGCAAATAATTTTGTGTCACACAGCAGATGTGTTTGTTTCTGTGTGTGTGTGGGTGTGTGAGGGTGTGTGTGGGTGTGCGTGCATGTGTGTCTGTGTTTGTGTGTGTCTTAGGGCAAATAGTGGAGAGCAACAACTACCTGCCATATGTTCTTCACATAATACTCCACAAATACTCCACAAATAATCCACAAATGTCAAAAGGTCATTTTCTGACATAGGCAGTCCTTCATTTATATTTTTTTGGATGATTTAAATATTTCAACAAATGTGTTTTCTTGATTTGTGGTTGTGTGAGAAAGCTGTTGCAGACCCTACTCCTGAAATATATTAAAAGATAATGCAGTTTGTGGTCAACTGGTTACCAGAACCTTCTGAAAAAGCAACCACAAGCAGGCCACACAAGGGAGCCGATTACGACACACCTAAAATGATCATGATCATTAAGAATACTTTCCTTCATTTTCAAAGACCGTACAGCATTTAATTTCTTTGGTTTTCAGCTAATCTCATCTTCCTTTTATGTACATGCATGTTCTTATTTGTATATGTATGGCATCTTTAGTCTTAGTGGGGTCAGGCGCCAATATGGCATTGATTGTTTGCAACTCGGAGCTTTCCTGGTAAGCCCTCTCCCTCACCCAAGATCCCTTCCAATGAAAAGCAGACCTGACCAGGCATCAGTTGTGGTGTAACGGCTTTAAATGATTTTGTTCTTAACCCCAGAGATTGTTTTGAAACCCTCCAGGGGGCATTGGAAAATGAAATGCAAGTACTGTGGAAACCTTGTCCTCCTACCCTTGGCAGCCCTGGTTAAGGGACAATTTCACTGGGAGACAAAGAGACAGATATTTCTGGGTGAAGAAGCACATCTCACTTAGCTAAATTAACCGTGTCTCATCCCTCAATACCTACTTTTTCGGTAGGGGGAAAATGAACTCCAAGAGGTGCTATGTAGGATCACTCTCTCAGGAATTTTCTAAACTTCTTCTGCACCCTGCATTCCTGCTATAGGAGTGGAGGCTGGTCAGACGTGCCTGGATAGCCTTGGTCAACACCTCACCAGCAGCAAACAATGTCTCAGATTCTGGTCCGTCTTTCACACTCCCTGAGGTGTGCAGGAGGATTTTTTTTTTTTGATGAGTCACATGATACACCTCACAGTATGTGCACCACACGGTCACATTCTATTAAGTATCACATTTTCACAAATTTGGACGGAGAGCAAATTATCCAGATGGCCCTAACTCAGCAGTAGCCATATTAGCTTTCAAAATGTCCCGGCTCAGTCCTGAGTTACCGTTTACCTGGGGCGGCAGGGCATTTCCCTTTTGATTTCTGCACAGTTGCTCTGATCTGTCAAGCAGAAAAATAACCAGAGGCTACTTCAAAGGCCAGGTCTCCTCACAGCAGCTGAGTCCAAAATGCTACTGCCTCCATGCAAGGAGCCGGAGCTAAAAGGCGTCTTTATATGAAAATTGGTTTCATTAAGATCACTGGAATCCTTTGAGGGTCAGTGGAAAAAAGAAAACACATGTTGACAAGCACAAACGTCTGCACCTTCTTATAAACATCAACCTCAATACTTTTCACAATGCGTTTATGACGGGATTTTTTCCATTTTGCCAGACAGCACACAAAGGATAGAATGAATGTATTCAAAACATGACTGTATAAGTCTTTAAAAAATCCTGGGCTGCTGAAGTAGCTTTCTGAACAACAATACTCTGTTCTTACATCAGTGGCCAGCATATGTGGTTTCTGTGTTGGTGAAAGGAAACCCTATGTACTAAAATTTTATCCTAAGAAGTGTTTTACAGTGTCCAAAGGGAGGATAAAATGAAAAGGATATATTTATTTCAACTTAATGCAAAACTACATGCGCTTTTGTAAGGTAGCAATTAGGGATGTGCATGATTAGTCATCTAGTTGATTTAAACTACAAACTGACATTTCGATTATGGCCAGTAGGCAAGAAAAGGTCAATAAGGATATTTAGGCATCTATCTGGAATAAATCAGCAGTGAGGAAATATTAAGCTAAAATGGTGACAATCAAAAAAATGTTGTACAAGAGATAAAAGGGTCAATTAAAGTAAACTTTACTGCACTTAACTGTGTAAAAATTGTATGCAAAAAACTGATATAAAATCGTACAGTAGAGATATTTGTGATTTACATCCCACACACATCAGCAGCATTTAAATTATGATCTGTTTTTTTGTAGAATGTGATTAAATCAGCTCAGTTTTGATAGTTTCCTGAGTGTTTTCTTACTTTCAGACTGGTTGATTAGTCTAAAGTTAAACTTTACTTTAAACATCAGGAAAATTGGCCATTAAGAACATCCCCTGTAGCAAAATCACTTATTACTTGGCAACTAAAATCATCAATTATGCTCCATTTACCTTGCAGAGGAAATTGGACCATGTAATAGAAAAAATGTCTCTACTTATAATAAAAAAAATAATCAAAAAGAGAAGGAAAGCAAAGTATAGCACTGAAGAAATGGATGGAGGATATCACAGGAGCAAAGACGGATTCAAAAGCCCTTAATTTTAGGGGCTAATTTCAAAACACTTAAAGCTGGAATGTGAAATTATGGGTCAGCTGCTAATTCACATCCATCAGGTTGGACTGGAAAAGCTTTCCAGGTGTAACTTGTTAGCAATAACACAGCCAAACCCTGTCGAGTCAGCTGATATTGAAGCATGGAAATTATTAAACATTACAGATAAGTAGGAGGTGAGAGAACTTAAACAGGAAGACATTTTATCAGGATGGAGGCTCAGGTACTACTGAGGTGTTCCTCTTACGCTCAGAGGGGGGTAATCCAGTCACATCAAGCAGTTCCTTATCAGGCCAAAGATCAACCCACAGGAGTGAGCGGTGATTTCTTACTTTTGTTTTGACATGCAGCATTTTGGTGCAACTTGGTTGAGCTCTGGAAATGGTGAAACTCCTGCGCTCTGTAAAATGCCTGTACACAATACAGAACAAAACCATAAGGGCTGCTGGGAGTGAGCAGGGAAACGATGAGGTGTTTAAGCACCACATGAGGTGACGTCTTAGGAAATATGACCGCTATCATGTTCGAGCTCTTTTCCACTAGGTCCAGGTTAGATGCTTCGTCATCAAAAGCACACTGTGAGAGGGATTTAAGCTCACAGCGGCAGGTCTTGTAGATAATAGGTTTTCAGTTAGGCTATCCCTCGATCAGAGCTCACTGAGCTCCATGTGGCTCGGTTTTCAGAAGAAGGATAGACATTAAAGTCATCTGTCTGGGACTCCGCGGATGCATTTTGGAGGATGGCGGGGTTATGAGTTTGGCTCGTGTTACCTGGCTCTGCTGGAGCTGACCTGAGTGGGACCTACAGATTAAGGAACCATCTGGGAGCTGCAACCTGAGCTCAGGAGAGGAGGAACAGCAGGGCCAGGACGTCGCTCTTATTTATTTACAATGATGAGCAGGCACACACATGCACATCAGTCTCCAAAGGCTCTGTAGTGAAAGTACTTTGCTGCATGTGGGAGTAAAAATCACAGTGTGTGTGTGTGTGTGTTTGTGAGAAATTATTTGATGACTGACTCTGTTCAGACATCATTGTTGGCAAAACACACAGATTACATTACATTTGTTTCAGGAGTTGTTTCTTCATATAATAACAAATGATATCAGATAAACAATTTAAGCTTCTAAGCTTAATATTTTTGAAACAGGACCTCCAGTATTTGGATCAAGTAACTTTGTAAAAAACAAGGTGCATCAGATTAAATACACTACAGCTGTTATTTCAGTGTGTCAGATACATATTTAATCAATGATTAAAGTAAATATCAGTATCATATCTGAATCAGCAAATAATAAATATTAGAGGACAGAGGGCCAAAAGACACTTTATCAGGACATTACTTAATGTAATCAGTGTGTTCAACTCCAGTGACAGAGACTAAGTGATCATTGGCTCACAAACACTTTGACTTTGTAAAGCCAAAGGGGTTTCATATTAGTGTACTTGATCTACGACAGAAAATCCCTTGGTTGTTCTCATATTCTGCTCTTCAGTCTTCAGTTTTGGTTAGTTTCCTCTCACCAGGCTTCTTGTGTGACCTCATAGACACAAGGGAGTTTGTCTTTTTATTCTCATCTCCAGTTGGAGAGGACAGTTACCATTAACTGAACAAACCAAGCCATTTTGTGGGAAAAGAAATTTCCCTTTAGGGAGACGCACAAGCTGATGAAGAAAAAATAATAAGTCGTTCTTTTCAAATAATTGTAGGATTTAGTCCGCAAGACAATTTGGCTCTCACTAATTAATTTCCTACTTGGAGAGGCCCAATCCATATATCACACCACAAGGATGCTGACCCACACCGCTGCACATTTCTCAGTACGGCACTCAAATGATTGAGATTTCCCAAAAGTACAATGAATACAGTACCTCATCCATCCATGTTACATTCCAGAGGTCAGCACAAGTGCAGGACAAAAATCTGTAGATTTGTTTAAAAAAATACCAGCATGTAAAAAAACAACCACATTAGCTGCAACTCACAGTAGTTTTTTTTTCTAATGAAGACTGAAGGCCGAACTATCCGAATTATGACAAGTGGCGGTATATGACTGGCATCCCTAGCTCCAGATGTGAAACACAGTAAGCATGACGTTGCTAAGCTCATTTTCTGGCCCTTTGATCCATAAAAATGGAGTGCATCTGCTGGGCTCTTTGCCAAGATTTTATTCCCTCAGCAGGAATTGGGAATGAGATCCAAACACTGTCTAACTATATTCATGTAATGTAGGAAATTAAGGCAGTGGTTGATCCATGTTTGATGAACAATGTCAGGGCTTATCCACTGCCTGTTATTCTTTTTTTGACTCCAATTTGACATGCACTCCACTTCCGCTGCTGCAGCTCCCCTCTGTAGGTTCAATGTTATATTCAAAAGCCTCCTTTAGGTCCCTGTGGTGGCAGCTCTAATCATTGTGTTGCACACAGCAGTCAGCCAGAGGACCAGAACAAGGCCTGGTTTCCATCTTTAAAAAACAATAAAGCCTCTTAATGTCATCTTCAGAACCCCTGTCCTGTCAGACAACACACACACTGATAGATCGATTCATAGAAGTGACTCATTCTTAAACAGGACTTTCATGTCTCCATTAAAATGGATCATTCCTTACAGTCAGTGTCAAAGTCAATACCTACTTGTTTCAAGATTATATACAGAAAACATGCTGTGTGACTCTGCATGTTGGGATATACCTTTAATATCAAAGCAAAGGAACAATTATAGAGAATGCACACAAAAGAAAATAACCACACTAAAAGCATCAGACAGTTTCTTTAAAAAACAAGCGTGAACAGTCAGAGGTGACTGAACTCCATCTCTCCTATGAAGTGCTTGTTCTAATGACAGCCCCATGCTTCACACGTTGCTAAGCATTAATAAGCGCAGGCCTCACAGCTGCTGCGCTCAAACAAGCCCACCAAAAAACATGAGATCAGCATACCATCTGCTAGTTGTGTCTCCTTCAGATCATTAATCAAACTCCATATCGCTGCATTGATGCTGCAGAAGACGCTCTTCTCACCACATCATTAGGAGAGCAGGGGCCCACATAGTTTTACTGTACATACTTGACATACTGACATCACCATGCAAAAGTTGTTAAACTTCGATGCATTTGATGCGGCGAGAAGTATTTTGGATCATCATCAATGAACGCATTAATCATTTACTGAAAGGCTTTAAAAGTAATGACATTTATAGGAATTTGACTTTATACATGTGGATTCTAATGTTAATGAACGGCTGTAAACATCAACATAAACAAGCCTTACATTGATGGTTCCACTCGACAATAAAGAAGATTTTATGAACACAAAGACAGAGCGAGGATTCAAAACTACATCCTTATCTTCCAACAAACCATTAAAGAGTCAAACCCATCCCTTCTATTTTTGGGATCACCAGATTCATGGGACCAGATGAAAAGCATGTGGCTGTCAAAAGATGAACCATCCTCACAGCACCACGGCAGAACACCAACACACCAATAACCGAAGCAATCACTGTCGTTTAATAGGAAGAAATTTCCTACAATAAAATATTTCCTGCAATAAAATGATTAAACTCTCATTTTAATACAAAACCCAATTCCAAAAAAGTTGGGATGCTATCTAAAAAGTTTATAAGAACAGAATACAATGATTTACAATTCCTCTTCAGTGTGTATGTTTAATTAAATACAGCACAAAGACAAGTTATTTAACATTTAAACTGATAAAAAATTTATTGGTCTTCTTTGGAAATATACACTCACTCTGAATTTGATGCCTGCAACATGTTTCAAAAAGGTTTTTTGGAATCTGGTTTTAAATATAAAGTCTGGCATTAAAGCTTAGTTAGGTGTAAAAATATTCATCTAAAGTGTGTCTCAAATGCAGTTATTAATAGTGTTGTAATTCTTTGCATGTGTGTATATATATTTGTGCACATGTGTGTACAGTGTTCTTGTTTAATCACAGGCAATTGTTTGATGTAGCAGACATGGCAAAGGTTGTTTATCCTGGACATCTCTAATCTGGATATCGATCTAAACTATTGCTGGTTTATATGAATAATCCGATTCCAAGTCAGTGTTTTGTAAAGATTTATGGCACTGAGATTCTAGGACAAGTAGCAACCTTGTTCTGCAAGCAGTTGAAAAGGGGGCCTATGGGCCTCAGCTAAGGGGCTAAATGTCAAAAAAACAGCTCTGCCTCCCTCCCACCCATGTGAAAACCATCCCCTAGGTTTGGAAGTGTCTATGTAAAAGTGATTGAGGGAAATGAAGAAAGCCAGTATTGTTAAGAAAAACAACACTTGCCTCTTTGCTCCTTGTCAGGGATTCCTCTGTGTGAATTACTATCTGGTTGTTGGTCATTAATTCCACATAACTGGAAAAAATGTCAACCATCTCCTCTGATAAATAACTGTGTTGTCCAGCTGTTGAATAAATAGCCCCTCTTTACTAATGACTCACATGTAGACATCAACATTAGCTGAAAAAGAAGCATACCAGCTGGGATCCACTGTACATTTCTTTTTCTTGTCCTATAAAAGATGTATACATAAAATGATGATATGTGTCTTGGCTCCGGCATTCAGATTTTAACTGTTAAATGGGTTGTTTCAAAGCTCTCCCTCTTTTAACTCTAACTCACAAAAACCTTACAAAAACTCAAATTTACTCTGTAATCAACACTTCTTAGTGTGATCAAATTAAGGGAATTGAAAGATTAAACAATAAATAGTACTTGATTCTTGGGGTCTCCACCCCATTTTTGAAACTTTCAGCACTGCAGCTATTTTTTATACTTTAAAGCGGAATTTAAAATACATAACTTTTGTTCTTAGTATTGATACTCTTACTTAAGGAAATGGTCAGAGTACTTTTTCAACCACTAATTGCTCCTTATTTGTCACAAGACGTTCTGGTTTGGAAATCCCATCTGAGAATCCGAGCCAGCTGAATCAGGCTTTTGAGACCACGGCAGCAATGTCCTTGAAAGTTCTTGCGGCTCTCCTGCTTCATGCTGCTTTATGAGAGAATATACGCCGCTGTCTTTCTGCAGCCTTCCAAACTTTAAACACCACTTTTGTTGAGATTCTTCAACAAAACCTTTTGAAAGTGAACATATACCGTGAAAGGTGGGATAGGATCTGTCTCACTGCTTCTTTTTTGTGTGCAACAATCACTTTCCCCTTGTTTCCATTTTTTCTTCTCCTAAGAATATAAAGATAGAGTGTGTGTTATTCCACATCGGAAACAGCAGTAAGGCAGCTCAGGAGGATCACAGGAGACAGGCGGTAAACTAAAGGACTGTTAAGAACAACATAAATGAAAAACACCTGTTATTCCAGGTTTGAAACAAGACCGCAACACGAGAACAAAGTGGTGTGATGTGTGCCTTTCTGAAAGAGTGTGGTGTAAAGTGAAAACTACTCCCCTCTGCCATCTGAAAAGATCATTTTTTTCCCCTTCTTCCCACTCTCAAATTTACTGCTTCCATGACAATATGCTCACTGTTAAATGAGCACTGCAGAAAACATCTGGATCTACAGACAGACACACAGCTTGTCCATGAACGGCTGAGGATGCACTGACGTAGTACAATTTGCCTTTGGATTGCAGGGACGAATTCTGTGCAGTACAAACCATTACTGCCAAAAATTTAAGTACAATAGACGATGGTTTTCTCTTCTCTGTCACGATTTCAAAAACCAACTGCCTGCTGAGGCTCATTTACTAGATTAGTCCCTTAAGTGGATGCAGTGTAGTGGTCACTTGATATACACAAACTGTAAACAAAGGGAAATGTGAAACAGCATTGTATGAAAAAACAGGTTGGAGAAACTTGAGCTAGTAAAATAAATGGCTATATTAAACTGCAGATACAATATTTATATGGTACAATCCCTGCAGCTGTGATCTCTGCATTATTTACATTGTAGCGTGATATGCCAATGAGTTCACAGTGAAATAAGAACCACTTGGCAATCAAACCACCAGGAGAGTAAACTCATCATCATCATCATGCACAAAATGATTTCATAAATGATTTATTTTCTCTAGGATTTAAAAAAAAAAAAGATGTGCTGGTATACTATAACTTGAAAAGTGACACAGAGAAGATTTGAACCGTAACTCTTGTGTATTACTGGCTCACATTACTCAGCTATCAACGAAGATAATCAGATAACTTTATGAAGCCAAAGGTAATATATCACAACTGGAGCTAATCAGACCCTGCTAGCTTAACTTTGAAGTTTTTCATATAAAGACCAAACCAGTAAACCAAAAATAAAACATTTAGCAGATTGTGAAAAAATAGATAAATAAATAAAAAACCCACTCCTGCTACTTCTTCTTATAAAAATAATCAACTAAATTCAGAAGAAACAAGTGGCGCATTACAGGCAGTTATTATATTTATTTGAGCCACATTGTACCAAAAGGACCGTGATAATCTGTCAATAAATAAATAAAAGGGATGAAAATTGAACACACCTGTTAATATATCTAGCCCCCACAGACGATGGTTAATATGGCTTAGCCCTAATATCCCATAAAAAATTCCTGTGTAAGAGAGAACAGATGCTTTGTACTTTGAAATATTTATTTTTGTGGCCTTGGGATACCAAGAAGCTGCGACCGAAGCGCTGCCTGGCTAAAGAGGCACAGATTTACGCCAGTGAGATGGATTTGGACAGACTTTGAGAAAGCGGGACGGGCTTGTGAAGAAGGAGTCACTCTGTCAGAAGAAGGAAAGAAAGAGTTTTCACTGCTCTCCTTGAGGTAAAGTTAATAGCCTTCATACTGACATCAAAGTTTGAGGTCTCATGCTTGTCCAGAGTTTCCCTGTGTCTAATCTGCTACACTGCAACGAGCTAATTTTTCAAGAGCGGACCTCTTCTAATTAGAGTTATTATATCCTTGATACTAGAAAAACAGAGCTCTAACTATGAACCATCTGTATTCTAAGAAATATTATCACAGTGAAAACATTAGCCTGTCAAATATAGAAATCTGATGAAGTATTACTTTATTTCATAACAATGTTTGCAGTGTTGATGAACAGAGCCTGTAAGACCAATTAATGCACTTTTAAAAACACAGATGCTATAATAACAGTTCATAGCTTCCTCTCATAGCGGCCCTTTCTGCTTTAATAGGTAGAAGGTGATCTGTCAGTGCTGTTTAGTGTTCCATGTAGAGTTATGAATGATACGTACTAAAAGGAAAGGCTCCCAGGAAAAAAAAGCTTTTTTTTTTAGCCACTTGTGTGCAAGGCTCTGGGGCTGGCAATGTCAGTCTTTTGGTCCAGAAATATCTCAACATCTCCATATCTCACTGAAATATCTCAACAATTTGCTGCAGAGATCCATGGTTGTGTCACCGATTAACTGAACTGATTTGATTCTATTTCACAACGTCCTGATTTATTTCAAAAAAGTATTTCAACATCCCCGATAGATTGGCACAAGATTTTGTGCAGACAATAATGGTTCACAGTTGAAATATCATGATTACTTGTTGATTTTCAGCTGTAAATCACACATGCAGTCTACCACCTATTGATGTCTGTCTGTTGCCGCCATGTGTATTACCTACAATCTTCCCCTTTTTCATCTCTCCCTTGAGCTTTATCCCTCCATTTTTCTCCTCCCTTCTGTCCACCACCCTCTAATCCTTTATTCTCTCTTCTACCATCATTCCAGATGTTGACTGGTGTCACAGGTGCTTCATAAATCCTTTTTTTTTCTTCTGTCTGACATCACTCCATCTTCCTTTTCTTCCTTTTCTGCCTTTTCTTCCATCTCCTCTAGCTACCCTTCCACCCTCTCAGTAATCAAACATCACTTAAACTGTCCCATATCCTTATATCAGGACTTGCTGAGGTGGCATGTTTTCTTTGGGAAATGACTCATAAATTAGGGGAGCTCCCAGACTGGCTGTGAAAGGGCCAGACAAGCATACACAAGGGTCGCTGATTAGTGTGGCTGGGAGAAAGGCCAGACAGGCCAAAGCTGCAGGACCCATTTAGGACCATCGCTGACTTGAAAGGGTAAAGAAAAACCTACTGCTCACATGATACCGGCTGGGTCATTCTTGATTGCTCAAGGATGCCTGAGCTACCGCTGGGATGGGTCAAACATCTCCTAAGCAATGCTTAAAACTCCTCTTTATTGAAAGGGATATTTAAAAAAAATATAAAGTTTTGGATGACAGTAAACATTCTTAAGATTTCTAAGTTTTACCTCAGGTTTTTAAAATTCAAAAACTCAGAGATTTCTCTCATTTCATAAATGTTTTAGGTTTTCCTGCCTATACAAGTGAGAGTTACTCCACCCTTGACCGAGGTTATATCTCCCTTCAGATATACTGATAATGACAATCTGAAGTGCAGTCCAACTCCTTTTAATTCTCAAACACAGAAAAACAAGCCCTTTGGGAAGAATCTGTGTCCAGGAGATGAATGCCAGAAACCTTTATATAAAGTTGTAAAAACAGAGCCTGCTGATGAGTTATACTAGCACTCAGGTTGTGGACTTATTTCAATGTTTAAAAAAAAAAAGCTGTCCATTGAAGGAAACCAGAATGATATGTTGAACAGTGCTTATCTAAGTGTTCACCCTAAACACAGTTTTTTGAGTGATGGTAGGATTAAATTCTGAAGAGGAGACATTTTGCATGAAAGACAAGCTGAAATTTAGAGAATTTTCTGTTTGTAGATTCTGTAAACATTTTTAAAAAATGGAGACTGCCTTATATAAACTTGTGCCAACAAAAATTGCAGCATTAATCAATTCATATGCATGTGCACAAGGGTAACTCTTTCAGCCTTACTACTCTTTGAGCACATCACCATTTGTAGCAGTACTGGCTAGGGGCTGCTGTTGCATGCTGCCCTCTCTGAATGTAGTAGACTTATTAGATTGAAGACAAATCT
This sequence comes from Ctenochaetus striatus, assembly GCA_034780835.1. NCBI lineage: Eukaryota > Metazoa > Chordata > Actinopteri > Acanthuriformes > Acanthuridae > Ctenochaetus > Ctenochaetus striatus. The sequence continues at coordinate 9,912,818 of JAUZTA010000016.1, read as the reverse complement.
GACCCAAGTGACATGACACAAATCTCTGTCAAAACATCTATGACCTTTGACTTGAGGACTAAATCAAAAATCATAGGCATAACTGATTAAAAGACGCAATTACTCTTAATACAGATGTGAAATAGTGCATGTCAAATCCCATCTTAATGACATGTGGCTTTTAATCCTGCAGTCTATCTACCCTAAGATACACTGACAATCCTGTGCATTGTCATTTAACACTCACTAATTTGATCTAAAATGAAATATCTATGCAAAGCAAGTGTACTATCTTTACAGATTTATAAATAGCCACTGTTCTGTTTAATCCAGCAAATAGTCTCAGCGAAACTGCCTTAACATCGCAGTTAGAAGACAAGTAACAGAGCGTACATGGAAGTAAAGGACTGCTAGGCTGAGCACTAACAGGCTAATAAAGGTTATTCAATTACGTCTTTAAGCGCAGACGCGTAAAAGAGGAAATGACAGCCTGCAAAGAGGGACTCCAATAACTCCAGACATCTCCAGATCTTATCAGCAGGTCTCAGTCGCTCTACCTCGTCTGTGTCTTCAGTAAACTGTCGTTAAGGCACATGTTCACTTACACCTGGTAGTTTGCGCTTCCTCTTCTAAACTCACTTACAGTTTGCAAGTTTCGCAAATTTTAAAAGTTATCCCTTCACATTATATGACTACAATATGGCAGCCACAATTCACAGAAAGAGCAGTTGTTTGAACTCTTGGCTGCTTTGTGGGTCAGTAAGAACACTGAGGTATTTTTAGCTCACACTTACTGCACTGTACCAGCTTAGACTAATTAAAAAGTTTCATGGGGCTAAAGGCACACCATTTGCACTAAGGTCTGTCGCTGTGAATGGACGAACGTGATAAAAGTATAACACACAGAGGGGACCTTTATGATCTAAAGCCAATCGTTTATACGGGCCACTTTAACCTCAAACTATGCAGACAGGAGTTAAGCCACAATGTACAAAGACTCAACAACTAACAAAAACAACCCTTGAATGCTCAGTGAATGTTCTGTAATTTTCCATTCACATTTTCACCAAGAAGAGACAAGGGGATTTCAGTCGTGAGAGGAACTTGGGTTTATGGGCTCTCCCTAAGGATCCATAGGAGCATAACAGTTTATTTTAGTAGATTCTCTCGGGAAAAAACCTTTAAGCTATTGCTTAGATGGACATAAATCCAATTTGAGTTCATGCTAAACGATCAAAACACAAACAACACATTTACACAACGCACATACAGGATCCCATCCATCTTTATGCCCAAATTGTACAGAGAATAAAAGCACACTCACTTAAACATTCCTGGCTTTTCAACAAGGTATTCAAAACTTCAAGTCGAGCGTGTTCCTCACAATATTAAATGAAGTCCTTTTTTCCAAGAATGCCCTTTAGCGCAGACAGCAATAAAGAAAGATGCAGAAAAGTCTGACCCTTAAAAACACAGAGCTATATTCAGCTTAACTCAAATGAGTAGTTCAGAATGGCCAGGTGACGTCTAACTTTTGGGACAAATTCGCTCATAGCAGACAACAGCAGAAGCTCTGTTGGTGCTGTGGCCGGGATATGAGTCTGAATGGCTCTGTGCCTCATTCCCAACAGGACAAAACACAGTGAAGAGAACAGTAAAGCCCTGAGGAGAGTCCTGTGATGACCATTTTCTCACACAGTCGGTGAGCTGCAGAGCAGCTGTCCCTCACCTACTTAAACCGAACCAGCCAGGGCAGGTCTGCTCTCAGCTGCCAAAGACAAAACCTGAGACAACTGACTGGCAAATTAGCATTTTATAGTCTTGGGTTGTAAGACAGGTACAACAGAAGACAAGAAAGGAGGAGGGGAAGAGGGCGGGTGAGAGGAAGCGAGGGCTTTGACTCAACGTACAGCTATGACAGCAATTGTCTGTCATAGCTGTTGTAAAAGTGTAGCTGAGTGTAATCAATGTAAATAGATACCAAAGGAGTCATTAAAGGAAATGGTTGCTGATTATCTAGGTTTCAGGTAAATGTTAGTTAAACTGGCAATAGACAAGTTTTTTTTAGCTTTTACTTATCATTATGCAGTTAATTTAAACACAAGAAGGTTGTATCAGCATTTAAATTGGTTTCCTAAAAGTCTCGCTTCCTTTGTGCCGGTTTGTCTGCCAATGGGAGAGCAGAAAGTCATCGAATTGAAGTGCAGAATCAGAAAAAAATAAGAAAACAGATACAATCTCCCAGGAAAATGAAGACTCCACCTGCTCCTATCTGCTTTCATGAATCCATTATAGAGTCAGAAAAAACTTTTCCTTTTTTTTGCACTGAACAATACTGAAACTATTTATTACTCCATGTAAAATG
>JAUZTA010000016.1:9891573-9910374 GCA_034780835.1 Ctenochaetus striatus | reverse complement strand
TAAAATGAGAACAACTGCACTTTACTCCTAAGTAAACATGCTTCTTTCCTCTTATTTTTTTTTCAAAAGTGTGTTGTTTTGTTTTTATTCACAAAATCTGGAAACACATGCAGTGTCCTGTGTTGTTGGTATTTGCTTGGCTCCGGGGGGAAAGAGGTAAGCAATGCTGTCATTATGACAGCGATGCCAACAATAATACCACTTGAAAACTCTGCGGGGGGCTAAAAAAGCTGTCTGTTTCCACTTCAAGAAACTGATTAAAGCAGGAAAATGCGGCAAAAATAAAAATTGGACAGCTGAAGCTGATTTGCACACAGCGAGGAAACAATTCCTCAGACATTAAAAAATGCCAAGCTGGATTCAGCACCTGCTGAGTGAGGTCACAGTATTAAAGAGACACACTTCAGCAAAAGTGAAGAGTCTGTCAGAAGACTACAAAAAGACTCCCTGGCAGTTAAGTGGTAAAGAAAATATCTTAAGTAATGGATAAATGCTCTCAATGACCAGAGAGTTAACAAGGAACTTACGAAAAATATGAGGTGCAAAGGCCTAAAGGTAGTTTCAGGAAATGGGGGAAAAGCCAGGAAACATTTAATGACATATTTACGACATTTGGACTCTACAAGACACCAGCCTGGTACCACAACAGAGCCGTGAAGACAGGACTGCATTGCAACCTCGTGTCCCTACAAAATCTAAGCAAACCACCTCAGAGGAGCACATACGATGAGCTCCTGCTGCGATGGATTGACCACTAAAATATCTTGAGATCTGTGGGAAAGAAAACTGAGTCGAGCTGGGAAGGAAAGCCGCTACATGTCAGGATTTTCATGGACTCATCGACAAAGCCGAGCAAAGCATGCTGACATACAGAACATGTTGAAAGCCAACAATATGGCACAGCTATTGAAGACAGAGATAGAGCTATAAAAACTCTGAAGAAGTGGCTTAAGACTGGAAACCTAGAAGGTGCTCCTCTACTTGTATTTGTTTTCAAACATTTATCCCACTTCAATGGGTTTATTAAGCTGTAAATAACTCCTCAAAACATTGAAACTACATGATTGATGATAAACGACTTAAATACAATTGCTCAGAACTACAGATTTAGTCAGTATATTCGAAATGTATTACTTAGCTCTTATTTGCTCAAGACAAAATTTAGGGCAAAGTTGTGGGGACTACACAACAAATATTTCCTTTGCTAATACAAGTAGGCTGAAATACTAAATCAGTCGCTGTTGATTTCTCTTAAAATGGAAAAACACAGAAGTATCATTACCACAGCGCTACCCTCCAGTTCCACCAGGCTCAACGGTGTTATGTTTCTACTGCAATGCGGCTGCCAGAACAACGGCTGCTGGCCTCTCAAGACGATGATTGTGACCCTACCACAGCACCGTCAGAAGCAGCTCTCAGCTCTCAGCTCTGTTCAGCAGAAAACATGTTAAGAAACTTTTTTTAACGAAAGCTGCATAAAGCTGTACAGAAAAGACTGAACCAGAATTGGTATAAGAATCTGGACAGACTCCTGATCAGATCACATTATTTCAGTAAAATCTGAGCAAGAAACCAGACAAAAGGCTTTGCTTCTGAACCTTTGGGGTATGCAGCTGCCTTAAAGAGGGAACAAACCCTGAGTGGCTTTACAGGGGTTTTAACAGAGTCGTTGTCACTCTGATAAAAACAAATCAGTCTTTGTATTTTTACCCTTTAAGGAGGACGACAGCTGAGCTCTAAAAAAAACAGGATGATTCACACTGGTTCCACTTCCAAATGTTATTTTTTTGTAAAACTGTTTGTTTCACTCATTCATTTGCATCCCTTTTTTTTTAAGTAAACTGGTAAATGTTTCCCTGTCTGATAAGGAGAGGTGATAACAACTGTCATGTAGCTGTGAGATGGATAGAGATGAGATAGATGGAAAATGAGACAAGAGTTTTACAGGAAACAGAAACAGTTATGCCAGCAATGTGTTAGAGGTCTCTCAATCAGCGACAGTTGGTTTATTTTAGCAGATATATGCATGTTATCACTATAGAAACAATGTCGATAAACAAGTGAGAAGTGTTCAGAGCACAGCCTCTTCGACCTTTTCAACACTAGTGAAAAAATATTTCTTCAGGTGATTCAAACTTGTAATTAAACAGAAAAGAGTGCCTGTCATCTCATGGTTATAAAACCATTAATATATTACATGCAAAATATTTTGAGAGGTTACCATTGGCTCTTGAAGACAGACATTTTATGTCAAGGTTTGTTCACAGTAAACAGAAAACGGCTGCTGTAAGGTTCTCTCTCAATACACATATTGTAATTTTATAGAACTTATCAAATATTGTAAAAAAAAAAGGTTTATTAGATCTACTGAAACTAAAACCAACAAAGGCCACAGTTAAACTAGGACCTGACTTCCTTTTCCACCGCTACCACCTGTGCACACAGCTTAAAAGTTGTGTAGTCAATAGTGCACGAACAGAGAAAACTCTCAGCCGATCTAAGAAGGTGGTGTTTGTATAAAGTTAGTAGGACAAGTCCCTGTTGATCTCACCACACCCACTGGTTTCCTCTCTGAAGGCTCTGGAAGGTAAATAACAGCAGGACAGAGATCATTCTGACTGCAGCGCTGCTCGACCACAAATGCAAACACACACACATGCAGGCATGCGATCAGGCACATGCGTCGAACCCCGCAAGCTGCACGGGCTGCACCCACTTGGCCTCCCATCCTCTGACATTCTCATCACCTTCCTCACACAATCTGACTTCCTCCATTTCACAAGCCTTGTAAACAAACACACCAAACGCTAACATTGCATAACCCGAACGGCGACCTTAGCCAATTGTCGCCTCCGGACACACACACATGCATGTCACGCTTTTCCACAATGAAGAAGAAAAATGCAAGCGCTCCCCATGCTCTGATTCAAGCACCCGCAAATTTGCCTATCATTCAATATATCTGTCACTGTAATTTTTTTTGCCCCTCCTCGCCCACATTCCCCTTCTTCTCCTTCACTTTCTTGGCCAACAGGTCCCTCCATCTGTCAGCCAGCTGGTGGAAGAGGGATGGTGTGGGGGGGTGGGGGGTGGGAATGGAGGGAGAGGGGCCTGCTGCTGCTGCTGCTCCACCCGGTGGTTTGCTACTCTCAACAGTCTAACTTTCTCCCACTGACTGTAATGACTCTTCTGTGGGTCTCATTAAGGCCTGACCCAGCGCCGGGTTCACCTCGCTGCGTAATGTCAAATCCGAGCCAATCCGAGTGTTAAAAAATTCAGAACGCCGCAACGAATCACTGACATAATGTTGATCTATATTGCAATATCACTCTGTGTTGCCAGACATAATATACAACTGTTGCATGTAAATAAATGAGGTGAAATTTGTTTGATTTTGTTCGAGAAAACATGAGGAAAACACATCACCAGATAGCTTGGATTGTAATACGTAACCGGCAGCAAGCACTCCCAAAACAAAGAGATCACGCACAGAGCTCGGTGAAAGATCGTGCAACTTGAAATGGCTCTATTACAAGCTTCAGATCTGATGAGGTTCTTCTGGGATGCCGGAGTGGGCAACGGTGTCTGGCTGACTGGAAAATCAATGAACAAAGCCTGTGTGTCAAAATCTGTCAGTCATCGGTCTTTTCTGCCTCCTCCTCCTCCTCCTCTTTACTCTCCCTCCATCTCTGCCTCCACTTCTCTCCTGACAGGCAGGTTCAGGGCAGGTCTGGGGTCGACAGCATGTAACCTGACCCTGTCCAGCACTCACTCTCGCTCTCTAATGATGTTGGCGTCACTCCCATTCCCAATGTTGGTTTAACCCGATGTTAATGTGCCCATTCTGAACTTCTGAAACAAAGTTCTGTTCCACCAGGTCTGATGTAGCGCTTTTCTCTGTCACCTCCGCTGTCAACTGTGGTTTTTAAGTAGTACTATCTTAAATTAGATAGAGTGCATTTGAACTTCTGTAATCATGTGTGTTATTGCTTGTTATAGTGGGCAGGACTTCTATGTATGCAGCATTTACACTGGCCACAGTTCCTGTTATCCGGTAACTGCTGTGTTTTATCCGGTAAAATCAGTTTAAGTCAGACACACTTAAATATCTTTGGTCATGATGTGCAGCATAAGTAATTCTCTTTCAACACATTTTAAAATGTATTAAAAAAGGGTCAAATTAAATTTCCGCATATCCCGTATGGTGGGCTGAGTTCATTGCCTGTTATTATTTTTGGACATTTTTTGTCATTTCATTTTTGCTAATTTAATGCTCTGCCTTGAATGAGGGAGGGCTGCTGTTCAGCAACTCTTTCAGCAGGTTAAAGAGGCCAGCAATGGCAAAAGCGAAGTAGCTTGGATAAACAGCACGTAGAGCCAAGCATCATCCAGTTAAATCCACTTTTTTAATCCCAAAAATTTCAGAAATAAACTCCGGGCACTCCTCTGCTTGTAAACAGCTACGGATCGGAGCAGAATCTGCTGTGACTGGGGCGTTTATTCCTCTGAAAGTTCCAGCTCTGCCTCCGATCAGCAGCTGTCAGTCAGTAAAAAGCAGCTCTGTCCCCCGTCCTCTTCCCAGAATATTTTTACATCTCCCTCTCTGAATCAGGGGTTTATTTTGACCAAACCAGAGTCGGTGATTGTTGAGACAGTGGATCAAGACTAAATAAACAGTTAACCAAAATGCTTTTGGTGAGTCTTTGTTCCTCTAGATTATGAATGGAGTGAATCTTACAAAAGGTTAATGACTAAATTAAGCTTGTCTCAGATAATAGTGAAGCACATAGGAAACTTAAGAGGGGGGAACTGCACCTTATTTATAAGGCAGATGGTTGTTTTAACACCAGCATGATTTTCTCAAGAGAACACACTTCATTCAGTTACTTCACCAAAGATAAGTGGTTACTCTGTGAGCTTACTCATCTTTTGTGTGTTACAACTAGCTTGGAGTTTTATGAAAAAAAAAACTGTGGTGGTCAGGTTTTAAATGTTTGTTTTAAAATCCTTTTTTGAAGAAAATCATTTGGACGGGGAGGTGTGGTGATGACATTTTATGCAAAAAAATGCTCCCATTTGCATGAAGGGCATCAAAAAAGAAGGACAGACAGATACAAAGAAAAGAATGGAGGACAAGCTGATCAGTTCATGACAGGCCACCAACACCAATCACACTTTTTTCTTACAAGCAATGTGGCGTTAAAAGGAAATGCAGATATGTAAACATGTGGTGGGAAATGAGAATGTGCAATCTCAGCACCACAATGACATTAAAGTGCTTTGGTGATCACTAAAGTTACAGTGAGCTTGAGTCTAAAACAAGCCAGAAGTTGTTTCTTGGAGATGCACTTGGTTTCTCTTTGAAAATGTGCTGCTGCTCTGTGAATCCCCCCACGGTGCTCAAGGGAAAAGCAGAAGTACTCGGTGTGGAGAGAAACAAACCCAGATGATTTCTTTAGTCCAGGCTTTGAAGTTTTATGGTACTGCAGCTCGATGAAGCCTCAGAGGGGAAGGCCCCGATGTGCCCGAGTTAAGTTCTACAACTATGGTGCACATTTCCATTTCATATTAACCTACCACATGATCTGAGCACACATGTGCATGGTTGGTAAATTCATTAATATGTAAAATGTGTTTTTATTCCCAGAGTCAAAGGAAGGAAGCGATTGTGACAGTACGAGCCATTCACGCTATGTTGACCTCATCTCAACAAACATCCCATCCCCACACACACACACACACACACAGTTTATCCCTGCCTGTCTCCCACACACTCTTTGGCTCCTGTTGGGTGGAAGCCCTAAGTCTTCCCTCATTTAATAAGATGCCTGTCCATTCTAGTTGAGGTTTCCATGTCTCTTCAAACACAGAGAGGCTAGGTCAGAAGAAAAGTTCACCAGAGAGAAATCCCATCTGTGTCCTCATCCATTCTGCAGCTCTGGACATGAGCAAACAGCTTGCTTTCACCACCCTGGCAACCCCTTTTCACTTCACACTGGCAAACCATTGGAGTCCACACACACACACACTGAATCAGGGTTTTTGACAGCAGACCCAACACCCTCTAAGGAATTGGAAGAGATAAACATTTTGGTTGTCGCACACAGAACGAGACTTCCTGGCTCTTTGTGACGCTGGTAGCAGATTCGTCTGAGAAGCCTGGAGATACTGACAGGAAGAAACCACATCTTCTAAACAGTGGGGAGATCTATGGACTCGACACTTTGAAAACACTGTGTTTAAAACGGCCTACAACTACGGCACATTGAGGACATATTTGATGTTTGCATATGGTAATCATTGTCCTGACGTAGAGACTTGGCTTATTTAAAAAAGGTTAAAAAAAGCCTTTATTGTGGTGTATCAAAATAACATGTGTAAGATCTGTAGATAAACATTAATACAAGAACATCTGGTCTGAAACCAATATGTTTTTATGTTCAATATTCCTTTTGGTTTCACAAAGCATGAGGAGGCTTTGAAAATGCTGCCAGGCTATTGTTTAATAATTCAACTTCATTATCGTACAACCCAAATTTATTTTCATATAGTGAATTTTGACCAGGTCAGGATTTAATAAAACAGGTGCATAGTTTGTGGTCATTATACCTCACAACTTTTTTAAATGCAAAGGCTGCTTCCCTCTCAGTTCAAAGCGTCATTCCTCTTTCATTTACATGCCACACAGACACAGAGCAATGCGATGGGAAAGTTCGGTCCTCAATTGGGGAGTTTGCTTGGACAGATTGGACAAATATTTCTTTTGTGTGGTCGTCTCCTCATCTGTGTTCGGCCCTGACAGCCACAGAAGAGGGAGTGAACAATCCAAACTGCAATACATTATGAGCTGGGTGGCTTTTCTGTCCAAGACACATGGCTGTCTCACCAGCTGCCTGTCTGTTTACACTTCACCGCTAGCCATAGGTATCAATTAGGTTTATGGAGAAAAGGAGGCTAATAGCATAGCACAGGCAGAATTCAGATTTTTAACTGCACTACATTTTCACGTAAAAGAAGGTTTCTGCCTTCAGAGAAAGAATACCATGTTTAGATAAACTACAGAAACAAAGGCATCATGATGACAGAAGTACACCTAATTTTAACATGAAGCTACAATTAAGTAAACTAGCGATGAGAACATGGTGTAATTTTATCAAAGGACATAAATTCACAGTGCCAGGTAAGTTTGAATAATAATGGCAATAAGGTAAAAATTCCCTTCCATAGAGCAAACCACTCCATCCTCTTTTCAATCCGAGCTCCGTAGGACAACTTCAGATGTCTTTGCACCATATGGGACCATCTACAGATTTGAAGGCTCCGTAATAGCACACCAACTGCAAGGACAAACAGCAGCCCAGACCACATGTTCCTGTAAATCAAACGCCGACTGCTCTTTCTGTGTCAGCGTCTGACGTGAGGCACTAAAAGAGCAGGTGATACCATTATAATCACTGGTCCTGCTCTAAAACTCGCTCAGCAAAGCAAGGACTCATCTGACCATGACGTAAACAAATATATTATAGCTGTCCAAACCTTGATTTATAAGTACAAAAAATACCAGCTTTGAAAATGTTCACCTCAGAGTTGTGACGTGATCATTGTCATGTTTCCAAATGTCTGTCAGTAAAAGCAGTGTAGGAAACGGCCACTTCAGCTTTACATCTGCTCTTAGAACAGCTTTCTCACTGACTCTATAAATTTACAGTCAAACCAGAAATGAAAAACATCGTTGCCAAACACTCAAACCCCTCAACTGCTAAAGCTGTGCATTTAAGTGGACATTAGCAGTCATAACTGAACACTCTCTAATCAGGCAGTTTCAGTCTTTCAGCCGAAACTAGATATGATTTACAACAGGAAATAAATGACCAGAGCCAGGCCGGGGCTTCACATACCAACTAAGCATGTTATCCAGGAGGAGACTTGGTTAGCCTTCTTCAGCAACATCACCTGTGCCCTCTTGTGGAGGTCTAGCACAGTCCAACCACTTCACACTTCTTCACTCCTTGTGTTTTCTTGTTTTCATCTGAGGCAAAAAAAAGAGAGTGAGTTGCTCTGCTGGTGAAATACATTATTTCATCAACCTTCTCTCTTTTCTCTGGTATCTCTTCTTTCCTTTCTCCCTCATAACTGTTGTCAAGCACCTCTCAGCTTATTGGAAATGTATCACAAGATAAAAAAGAAACTAGTATCAGCCCCAAAGCCCTTTTATTGTTTGGCTGAGACTTGAAAGACTCCTCAGCGTGCAAAGTCCAACCATGATCAAAACTGTCACTGACATCATGGAGAAACACTAAAATTACCCATTTATCAAGGATTTCTATTGATGCATTTACTGGTCTTTCTTTCTGAAACGAGTCAAAGTGTGACAAAATATCAATAGCGATTTGAAGGGGGGGATTTTCCATGCAGATTCTGCCACACTGAGATGATGCAAGAGACGGATGATGATTCAGAGGTCTTGTATTTGGAACCATTAGAAAGAAGAGAGAGAGCAGAGCAGTAACAACACAGAAGTCACTGGTGGTAATCTTGAAATAATTCTCTTGCAATAAAAAACTTTAAAAGCGATAAAAAACACATTAGGTTGCATTCAGTTCAATGACTGGACAATTTGCTAAGCACCTCTTCAAGTTAGTGATGTAAACCTAAGAGGTTTTAACTGCATGGATTAAAATCAACCAGTGGTCACCTTTCAATAATACTTACATTAAGGGACTTTAACACAGAGGACTTTAAGACTTGTGAATATGCTTCATATAAAAGCTCTTAGCCCCTGTTATGTTCACCCTATTTAGTGGTAATGAGGTTTCTACCCATTCAGCACAATGTTGTTTTGGATACCAAAAAGTTGTGCTTCCCTCTTCATCCAATAAATCTATTTTATTTTCATGTTCGCTGTTTTGCCGCCACAAATGAGATCATGTACTATTAAGTCTGCTTGCATGCCAACCAATATTGCACATATTGTATAGGCTAACACTTGTGGCTTGCAGAATTTTACAAGTTTCTGCCATTTTTTAACCACTTTTCTGGATGTTTGTGGTCCGCACATAATAGCAGACATTGTAGCTGAAAAAGGCTCCAAAGCCAGAGGTTGAAGTAGCCTACCTGCTGCGTAACCTTCTGACACAACATTTTCTTTTGAGTCAACTTTATTCCAGTGGTTCTAACGTCCTCCCGAGGTTTCAGAGGTACTCAATTTGGATAAACACTACATTTACAGCCTTTTGATTGAAATGACCCTAAATAAAAAAGAGGTTTAAGCTGTCCTTAGGGTGGATATAGTGGGAAAACAATCTGGGACAGCTGGTTTAGACATCCAGTCATTCTTTGTTAAAAATCATAAAACTCAAACCCTAAAAAATTGAAAGCATTCTGTGCAGCCAGAGCAGAAACACTCATGACTCAGACAGGATTTCATCCTAGCTCTGCCGTAAAAAAAGTGCAGGGAATTCATCTTCTTTGCATGTTGATACTCCGGACATCTTAAGCAAATCATGACAAACTCCATTACAAAAACAAATGTGACTTGTTAATGTTCCGGTCGGTACATCATGCTTCGGTTCAACCGAGCTGAAGCCAATGTATCATGACCCCTGAATAATTCCATCTCGTATTGCGTTGCTGGGAAATTGAGATCAGACTTTTGGCAGCACAAGTCTTTGATGAGGGGAAACAGCGTCATATTGGTGATTGGTAAGAAAGAGAACCAAACACTTCCAACGTTACTCACACTATGACAATTAATCCGTCCTTTGCCATTTTCCCTGTTATGACTTACAAGCCATTGGTCCTTAACCATCATCAGCTGACTGAAGCTAACGCTGATGACAGGTATGCTCAAAAAGAAAGACAACAAAAGGCCACTCAGCCAGACATGATACTCTCGAGGGAGGAAAAGGGAGAAAGAAAAGAGAAGCAGCAGGTGTGGAGCAGCTTTGAGTCGTCAAACTTCTTCTGGCATCAGTACAGACATTCTCCAGTCTCCTGTGGTCAGAGACCCATTTGAGGTTATTGAACAGAGCCGATCAAACAGCCCCTCCCCTCCCTACTGGCCAGTAACAGCATCATCATTCAATCCCACTCCACCCTTTTTCTTCATGTTGTCCCTTGGAGCCTCGATGAAGACATATGGACACTACAAAAATTTTTATTGCCAAACCAAATGATTTAATATTATTTCTACTGCTTGCACAGTTTTTGTAATAGGATGTTGGGAGCAACGGGTTATCTGGAACCTGCGCGGGTGATTGCTTAAGTACTTAAGAATCCATTACAGCAAGAAGGGAAGGAAGGGAGCAAATGGAAACAGTCCTTTGAGAGAAACAAAGGATTTCTGGTTTCAAAGATCACTTTAAATGTAATGTTTCTGCACAGGCAATCGGCTTTGGTTTATTTTGCTAGTAGCAAGTGTATTTTAGGTTTTTTTTCTGAGAGAAGACATAATCAAGTCACAAATATAACCAAAGTAATTAATAAATGCTTGAAGTCTGACAAAGAGAATAATTCTTATTATACACAAAGCCAGGGTTTACAAGTACATCCCTTTGTGTATTCTGGCAACGTAGACCGGAAAATGTATCATCATCACATTCCTAAAATCTCTCCAGCTAACATCCCACAAATGTTTATTGCCTCTCTTCAACAAAGAGAGACAGTGACATGACAATGCTTTTACTGAAACATGAATCCAATTAGCATCTGGTGGGAGAACTGATGTTGGTTTAGTGTTTTATGATTGTGTTTGATTGTTCTTGTGGAATCCACAGATGAGCAAGCACATGGACTATGCAGCATCTACAAAACCAATCACAAAAGAAATCAGCTGCAAAGAGATTTTTTTTTCCATGATACTTGGCAGGACGATAAAAAGTTATATGTACTTGCTACATGGGGCAAATGAGGGTGAATTTATAAAGGTGAGCCAAAGAATTAAGGCTCTATAGATGCGTCTAACCCAGTCATCCACCATCAGTCTCTGGCAGACAGCTTTGATAGATTGGTGAAAGCATAAAAAGCATGCTGGAAGCCAATTAGAATAAAGCTGCATGAGAGCTTGTAATAAATCACAGCTTGAGTAAAAAGCCATGTGCAGACTCTATAAATTCACTGCAACTTTATATATTAATGAAAACATAAAAAGAAAATAAAAAGCTCTTTTAGAGAACAGGATAGTGAAACCATCAACTCCGATGCTGAAACTCAATCCAAGTATAACTGCAGCAGTGGAGGTGTTCCACATTACCCAGAGGGCACTTGGGTTGGACGTGGAGACAAAGCAGTTTGACAATAGATGTACATATATGCAGGTCAACAGTGTCTTTACGTCCTCGCCACAATATTTTGTTACACTCCACTCCAGACAGGAACAAAACAAGCAAAAACATTTCCAAGACACGGTGCACCACCAGACCAAGATTAGGTCCTTACATTTGAAACAATAATAAGACTAATATGAGCACAAAGATTCCCTGGAACCGGAGGCGAGCACTGAGTTAGGATGAGTCATCTGACCCATGTCTAAACCTCACCCACCGCAAGGCCTGCCAATGTGTAACACACACACAGCCCAGCCTTTAAAAAGGATCCCCAAGCGTCTGGAACACTGACCACATCACGGCCGGAGAGAAGAACCATGAATTAGTCTCAGAGAAGGGAAAAAAAGGGAAGATACAGACAAGACAGCTCAGACTACCGTTCTCACACGCCGAGGTCTCGCAATTGAACCCTGAAGTGCAGAGCGCTCTTGAGATTCCAAGGCCTTCTGTGACATTTACAAAGATCTGACAGGAAAAGGCTCACAATCAGCCAGATACAACAACAGGATTTCTGCTTATCCATCCACTACGTAATCCTTCTGGACTTGCCGAAAAACTCTTTGGAACAACACTGAATACATGATGTTTCAGAGAATCAGACAAACATTTGCTAATCCCAGTAGTGATCTTTTTCTTTCAAACACAGCACACCAAAGGGGATGAGCCGTTTCCATGTCATTTATCATGAAAATTGAGACTGACACTGTGGCAATTTTTGGGAAAAAAAACATTAAATAAATGATTGCCTGTACAACTATATTATGTGCAGTTATAAAAAGGAAAGGCCAATAAACTGCCATAGAAAACAGCTGAAGATGTTAAGAAAACTATTGAGCTAGGAAAAACAAAACACTTGTTTAATATAGACAATATGTCCTTCAACACTTCACAAGTCCTGCCAAACCTAACAGCCTATCCACACAACAATGATGGATATCCTCTGGTTTACAATGTCGGGGTACGGATGGCCAAAGACTATTTTCATTCTGCTTCCTGAGGTTTAAAAAGCTCATACTTTAAGGCGGAATGGTTTTAGGAAATGTTCCTAATAATTAAAACATGGTCTTTCATGCATTAACATGCAACTGCGAACTTACAACACTCGATGGCTTCATGAAATGTTATTGCAGCAGAAGCTGGAACTATCATGGATAATCTATGTAAGCCAATTAAACTCCGCTGAATACAATAAACTCCCCATGGTGAAAGCTTCTGCTCATTACAGGCCAAGTCAAAGATTTTTTACTGCTCTTTCTGAACAGTTTTAAACTTTACTGATGGTGAAATGTCTCTTTTTGAAAAACAAATTCAAACATTAGATTTAAAACAACAAACAGGGTTAGTTAGCTCAACCTAGCTTACCTTCAAAACGTCCTTGAACTTGAACGCAGGCGCTATCTTTGGCATCATCCTTGATATGATTTGAGCCTTTTTCGCGGACAATGTTTCAGTCACAGAGACGGTGAAGTGGTTTTCCTCGATAAATTAACAAGCCAAGGACTCCGTGTGACCTGAGACAACACCAAGCGCTGTTTTATGGGCATTTCAGGTATTTTATCGCAGAAGAAGAACAAGAGACAAGAGATGGATAAAGAAGAAGAAGAAGAAGAAGAAGAAGAAGAAGAAGAAGAAATTAGGGAGGAAGGAAAACACGTTGGAGAAACAACAACAACAACAACAACAACAATAATAATAATAATGATAAGCATTTTTCTAAATTTTGAAAGTATCCTTACGACAGAAACCACTTCTATCAAGCAACCTGTTCTCTTGCCTTTTTCTTTTTCTCTAACTTTAAAGTAGTTCTTGCTGTAGAAGTGAAATGTAACGTGAACTTTGAACCAAAAAGAAAGGAATGATGAGTTTTAATGGGCATCAGCGTCCTGTTTGTCTTAAATAAAGTATATTTAACATGACTCACAGTTGGCGCCCTTGTGAGGCTTTGATAGTCATAAAACTCTCCTAGTTTGAGCAAAAAACACAATGAGAGACTGAACACTGACAAGATAAATACACAGTTTTGCCCTCTTTGCTACAGATCAGCTCTCAAAATGGTGCTGGGCTGGGCTGTGATTTCAGTGTGGTTGTTATTCAAAATTTGCAGGTCAAACAATTTTTTGCGCCCTGTAACTAGAAAAACTTCTTGCACTACACTGCAAAACCTAAAACTAAACATGCACAGATATCTTTTAACTATATTTTTATATCTTTTACTTCTTTGTTTCACCTTCTAACAAAGTAATTATTAAAAAATACAATCATTACCCAACCCAACTTTACTGGTAAAACATGTCCATGTTAGGTTTTACACACAGTATTTAGGGCTGAAGTTTAGGTTGTTTTTCATTGATGTTTCTTATAAATCATTGGATCTTCAACTTATTTGGAGTTAAGAAAATATATACATACATATACAGGACTGGAGTTATAGTCCACTTATTGCCTCAGTGGTGCAGAGCAGATCAATCAATCAGTGTTTCCTGTGAACATGAAAAGTCTGCACTGACAACAAGCTATGAAACAGATCAAACTTACACTATCAATTCTTCCTTTAAACAGCATCATACTGCATGGATTTATCACCTAAAATATTCAAAAACAAAGTGAACTACTTTAGTAGAGCAAACTTTCGAGAACAGAGCAACACTTCAACTTTCATGTTGATGAGAGACTTGAAGAAATTAACAGCTAAATAACAGAAGGGGGTGTTTTTTTATTAGCTCTGCGAGAACAAGCAGTTCAGTTCAAAAGACACAGAAAACAAAGTCCAGATTGTTGATTATGTTTTAAATTATCATGAAAAGCAGCATGCAGAAGAGTTCCTACAAAATAAGGGTTTTAGTATAGTGCTTCTCTATAATCACACAAGGTGTAGTGGTAGCGTAGCCTGAAAACCTAGTTGGCTACAAGTTGACAAGTTGGCTTTTTCATTCCAAGCAGTGAATGATACTGACTTCATATGCCTTCAAAGCATACCTCTGTTCTACCATAGATTTATTTGTGCTGTATGTCAGGATAAATCCCAGCCTGTTCAGTTGTAAATTAAGACCTGGGTCAGTCTGCTGACCATTGATGGTGGTCCGGATCTCCCAGTAAGTGCAGTGATGTCTGCCGCTCCTCCTGGGTGGCCCTTACAGTTGCTTTGAATGGGCCTGGTGTATAATGCCTGCACAGTAAACATACTTTAGGAAGATACTGCAGGTTTTTGATACTCCAGGGACATTGTATTAATTCTCTGAAACTTCACATCTCTGATTGTCAATAACATATGACATGTGTGACTGATATGGGTATACATAGTTTGAGTTGAATGATTTATATGAGCATCTTTGGAACAGTCATCCAGAAATTATATGGCTGAAATCTGACATATGATACTATAGAAGTTGTGGCGGTGAGAAGCATCAGTGAAGGCTCCACCATTTCAGCTTAATGAGTTGTGACATGCTGAGACATTCACAGATACACAGAGGGAAGGAAAAGCATCAGAGCGCCGACTTTGTGTGACATCTGTGGCAGTAATTTAAGTCTTCATCTCCCAAACTGTCTTGTCTTATTCCAAAAACTCCTCACGCCATGATATTTTGCTGACATAACAAATGAGAGAGCCGAGGAGACATCTGAACTCAGGGAAAATATTGATAGTATAAATCAAGTCGAGAACAGATGGCAATCACACTCCCAGATCCAACAAAGTGAAAATGGAATACATAATGTGAAAATTTTAATTTCCCTTTTCTGACAGGAAAATATTGTTTGTAGCGATATAAAGATTATATCAAGGCACTGCTGTGACTCAATTATGCCATGTCCGCATTTTTCCCCACAGATTTTTCTAAACCACATCCCTTTCCAATGTCTACATGATTTTCTGAAACACATGGGACATGCATTCCCATATCATGTTTTTTTAGGATGGGGTTTTTATTAGTGATTAGTCCTCTCACACTTCATTTTACAGAAATCGCATTTGGTGAAAAAAGGAGACTGGTGAGTCGAGTAGTTCTGCTGACCACATCCCGAGAGACAGACTGAAAAGTTGGGGAGTACCACACCACGAAAACTCAGTAGGGTTCACATGGAGGGATCAGAGTGTGTAAGGCTTGAGGGTGTGTCCATGGAAGTGTGTGCGTGTGTCTCGAGAGTGCTGACGTTGCCTGTGTAACACTCAGACAACCACAGTTTAACCAACACGTGCCCAGGCAAACACAGAGGAGCAACGCAGTCACGGTCAGAGCAGATTTTGGCGTCTCTGTCAGCTCCACACCACATGGAAGACACAGAGTTAGATGGATCATGTATGTGGAAAAGGCTGGATTAAACACAGACTGTGTCATGGCAGCTTTATTCATTTATATAACGACTTCAGTGTGTGCTTTGATGAGATGAGGGACGAGTCTTTCAGTGTCTGTATGCAGGATCAAAATCTAAAAAAATTACTTTACAAGTTGAGAAACATTAGGGTCAAAAACACAGAAGAGGGACATGTGCACCAAACCTTTTTTAATTATTATAACAGCATTCCTTGTTTACCCACCACAACTTGCGTATTTGCTATTTGAAAAACACTACATCTTTTAACAGTGCATATCAATAAATGTTTCCATAACATGTGTGTGCTGCCCTCAAAATGTGAATGTGCACTGGGCCTAGAAAAAACAGTCCATCAACAACAAAATGCATCTGTTTCTGGACTCCTCATGGAAGTTCAATAGCATGCTATAGAGCAAACAAAAATAAATGTTATATTTCATACTCTGAAATAATATTTGTAACATTTCATCATACAGTTACAGTACAATGTCTATGAAATATCTGTGAAAAAAGTATACAATCTTTTTTTTTTCCATTCATATGAATTATAAAAATAATTGTCTCTGTACACATATTCAAAATGTCCAGTGGTTTGCATAATAGTTTGATTGGATCGATCTCTGGTCTCCGTCACTATAGGCCTGTGGAAATTAAAGACAAAACATCAGTCTCCTAGTTACGAAAATCAGTCACATTTAACCGCTAATAATAACTGGAGTAATTACTATGAAAACTGCCATTTAATATCTGAACATATCATAGACAAACATGAGGTGGAAAATGAGGTCTGTTGCTGCCCAGTGGAGGTTCCAGCGACCATATTTCACAGTGATTTCTGGGAGAGCAGCTTTTGAGGTGACTTCAGCAGCGAGCTTTGAGTTTGGTTGCTGTGGCAATTCTCTGTTCCTCTCCGATAGCCAAGCAGAAGCCTGCTCTCAGATCTCCCTCCAGACTGGCACCCTGACACTGGGAACTGTGGGCACCTCCGGAGCCACAAGAAGGAGAACCGCAGACAACCTCAAACCAGACAGACTTTCTCCTTCTCCCAAATGTTGACGCTGAGAGTCGACGCTGTCTGCTGCATGTAAACTCAGAACCCCAGTGACTTAATGGAACTGGGCAACAGCGCTCGATCCTGTTCCCACACATGGACAGCCTCCACCAATCACATCTCAGAGCCACTGTGCCCTCCATTTAACATGCAACTGTAATTGAATGCGCCATAAATGAAGGTGGAGGCTTCCACAGTAAGTCACCCATTGGTGGTTATGTAGCCACACACTGTGGCTCTGCAAATGAGGTCACTGACAGACACTGGGGCTCTCTAAACTTAAGGCGTTGCTTGCAATAACAAAATTGTAAGCTTTCAAAATTGGTTCATGGTGAACCAGTTGATTAAGTTCATTCTGAAGTGAGTCTACCTCGTAAGGTTTTAGGCTGAAATCTCTGACTGCTCGGATTCTCACCTGAAAAGACGGATCTCTTATTAGCGTCTCGTGCACCACCTGTGAAAAAAAATGGAGAGAGAAAATGAGACATGTAGGTGACACAAAGTACATCACGAAATAATTCAGCATTTTGTGGAAAATGTTTATGTTTTGAGGAGAGCTTACAACTCTCATATTGCATCTTTCTGTTAAATAATGTACGACTGCAGCTTAGCTTATTTTACTAGTTTTGGAAAGATGTGAAACAGCTTTACAACCAGTGATTTTTACAAGTTTCTGTATAGAATCAGCAATTATCATATAACTTAAATAAGCATAAGATGTGCATTCTGTAACCTTTTTAGAGAGATTTTAATTAGCCTGTAAGAGCCTTCATGCTAGGCTTAACTAACAACAGAAGCCTTATATATGGACTGTATTTAAACATTTATACAGATTTATGAGAGTGTTTTCAGCCTTGTCATATAACTCAGTGTGAAACTAACCTTTAATGGGTATTAAATGTATATTATATAACCATATAAATGGATATGATTAATTGATCAATATGTAAAACTTATGCATTATAAATTATGCTCATGCACTTAGTGATTATTTGAAATTAATAGCACAAACTATCTTTACACAGTCAGTATTAAATCCATAAGGACTCTTGACATCCATGTCTTTGCTGAACTCATTAATGTGTTGAGTGGAACAGCCACAGTTGTTGAAAACAAAAAAAGGGTTAGCAGTGAGGAAAAGGACAGACTTCTTTTATTTCCACATTGTGGTCTGTGTGGTTGTCCCATTGTGGAAGTTTATAGAATAACAGGAAATAGCTATGGATTTTTCCCCCATTATTTAGCTTTGACCATTTACTTG
Source organism: Ctenochaetus striatus (assembly GCA_034780835.1). NCBI lineage: Eukaryota > Metazoa > Chordata > Actinopteri > Acanthuriformes > Acanthuridae > Ctenochaetus > Ctenochaetus striatus. The sequence continues at coordinate 9,892,424 of JAUZTA010000016.1, read as the reverse complement.
GCGCCAGCTCAGACACATCTGCCGTGATACTGGGAACAGGGTGTCATTGGCTAATGAAGTGAGCTCCATATACAAGGACACGTATGCACATAGAGGTACTTGACTGGAATAAACACCCGGAGAAAACCACTTCAGGGTCAAGCATGTCCATGTGAAACATGACTTGGAAAAGAAATGGAAATCTCTAAGCAACGGATAAAAGACACTTCCTCTGTTTGTAGATTATCACTTATAAAAATCCTTGTGGTAAAAATTGACCGTTTAGTTGCTGGATTGCGATTCAACTGTATTATTTCATAGGTTCAAACCTTAACCACGAAAATGTCTCAAAAATTAGATTAAGGAAGAAAAAATGTCTGAAAACAATTTCAACGTCTCACCCTGACTAATGTAATCACTCACACAATCATTGCTCACACAAAGACGTACAAATCAGATTTCAGCGTGCAGTCCTGTGGGCCCTCTCTCACGCCAGAAAGTGCTTTGTCATGTCTTGAGGCTGCTGGGTCTCTTTTCCTCTGTCAGTCCCTCTCTCTGTGTGTCTAAGCCACCTCTAATTCAAAGTGAGACTCATATCCTTTCTCAACATGCCATTACCGTTGCCAAGTCTTAGAGCAGACCCCCAGGGGCTATTAGGAGAATTCATCCATCTATTTTGCAAGATACACATTTGGTTAAACGACAGCCCTCTGGAGGGATTGTCAGGAGGGTCGTATTTCCATGTGACAACCATTTGCCTGCTTGAGCTTTTGTCTCACTGGAATTCTTGTGTCATAACGTCAGTGAAGTCCGTCTTTTCGAGTCCCATATGAACTTAATTTTCAGTTTGAGTAGCTGATGCTGAAGCTTTG
>JAUZTA010000016.1:9875045-9887364 GCA_034780835.1 Ctenochaetus striatus | reverse complement strand
CCAAACATTTGAAACATATGCTTTTATTCATTGAAAAATATCCGTTTAATGTGCAGGGCTACAAGTGTCTGCAGCACTTCTATTCTGAGCTCTGCTTGAAGACATTAGTTAGTTTGTATGAAATCTATTCCAGACTGATTTGTGTACAATCCTTAAGGGATCATATACATTTAGTTCTCTGTCATGCATAATTAGGTTGCAGTTTCTGTGCTTAATCAGCTCTGATTGCATGGAGGTCAACCTTTATAATGAGATGCAATGCAGAACACACTCTGCTCAGAGTCCTGCTCGTGTGCTCGATAGTCTGCATGTGTGCTACATGGCTGCATTTTGTCTGCGTCGCTTTAACCGGAGTATATTCTACACATGTTACTTCTCTAAATGATAAGACAGAAAGGCTCTAACTTGACCTCTTTTAACCTTGCTCTGACTGAAACCTGGAATGTAATAAACTCTATATGTCTATTCAGGACATTTGAAATCAGTCCATGGCATTAGCGTAAGTGCAACATGTAACATTAAAATTTAAAGAAAGTTTGTTTAAGGTGTGTATGAACAGAAACACGGTTATGAAGTGGGGAACGTTAAGTTCCTCTGGACAGCAGACACATACTTGAAGATATTTTGGCATAAACACGATCATTTCCTAGTTAACGCCCTTAAACACCCACACCTCAACTGATGTTAACATTATATCTAAACAGGATATGTTCATTAGTAACCTGTTCCCATAGAGTAGATACTTTTATCTCAAATTATTTACTACTATAACGATAAACACCACATGTTTTGTGTTGTGAAAATCTTTCTCCCTTCCGTAAATGGCCTCTCGAGTCATGAATATCACAGTAAACCAATTGCTTCCCCTTAACTTCCTGGCATTAATGAATAGCCTATCGGAAACAGCTTTATTCTTAAAATCTATGCAGTTGAGTGTGTTGACAGAAATACTATTAGCCATCTCACAAACACCGATATAAAATGACGGCTCCTGGACATCAAAGAGGTAGCATCAAAATCCATATGGTATAAACCTTTGATAAGTTTTGATCCATGTCTCTTAGTAATAAGAAGTGGAAAAAGAAAGACGGGGAGAAAATGAGACAGGAAAGACGGAGAGGAGACGAGAAGAAATAGAAACAGATCTAATCTATTAAAGTCTTTGATCAAGCAGCAGTTGAACATGGTGAGGGAGCGCGGGGCCACAGCACGCTATGCAACCATTCACACACTCGTGCAAACTTTATTTGGTCCCTCCTCTGCTCTGAAAATAAACTAAAGCACTAATCACATATCGTTTTTCTGTATATAATCTACAGGCCGAGAGCAAAACAATATGTTGCCTGCCTGAAGAAATTAAAATGCTTTTCCTTTGATAGCTAAATCAGGAACATAAATGGGCAGACATACACATTTCTAATATGGTGCAAATAAGATCAGTAATTGAACCTCAGTACTTTTTGAGTACAGACCAAAACTGAATCTGTAGCATTAAATATCAAAAAGTGTTAAAAAATCCAAAGTTGGCATCAAAAGCTTGGAAAGATTCTTACGTTTGTTTAAATATGTCATGAAACTCTTGAATATGCTTTATAATGAACACTGTTGCACTGAGAACTTCAGCATGTTTCATTTAATAGAAATATAAATCTGTTTTAAACAAATGTAGATGGCATATTTTTAAAACAATATCCACCCCTAGGTGATTCTATATTATAATATGTTTAATAATATTATTCAATTATTCAATTAGTGAGCGATAATTAATTTGTTTATAATAAAATAATTACAATAGTTTTATTACAAAAGGCAGACTGGGGCTGATTTCACAACCACATAAATGCAGTAACAATATAAGATGAAAAGTGAGGCTCTGGCTCCAAACATGGAAAGTATTAACAGCTAATAAAGGCTTGAAAGAGCTGAATTAGCTTGTTGAACAGCTTCACTGAACTGCCTGGTGGGAGCCCTTGGCCTGAATATTCAGTAACTCAGTGTAAAACAACTAGAAATTAATGCCATCTGAGGACCTCTGGGGCAAAACCGAGTGTGTTGTTGAAACAAATAGTCCTCTTATAGTGCCTCCTGAGCACCAGCATGCCGCTTTGTGCTGTAGGCACTGAGGGAACCAGTGTATTCAGTGTCAATACGCAGAAGATCAGAGCAGCTGTGACCACTGCTGGGTGACAGTAATAGCTTCACTTAGTGGGACCAGTATGCTTCTTATAAGTCTGGTATGCGAGGGCTCATACAAGGTCTTTACACACAGTGACGCTGTCAAACAGGCAGAGAGAACAAGCATAAATAAACAAGAGGGTGACACGTGATGGTAAATGGCGACATTCCCTTTGGCCTCCACTTCCAACATTTTCATCTGATTCATATGTGAGCACACGCTTGATCATCGTGACAACAAAAGCACAAAGACGTCATTTATTTCAAAGAGGAGCCTTGAACTACATGAGGAGTAAACAATTTCCAAAAGGCCACATAAAAAATTCCATGCTGTCAGACGAAGTCGGTCTCCAGCACAAGTGACTCAGCAGAGCAGAGAGTTAATGATTGAAGTGTCAAACTGGAGCTGAGATGGATTCCTGGCATGCGGAGTTGCTTTAATTAGTTTTTCTATTAAGTCTTGACACGTTTTAGCAGGAAGATCAGTTTTTAATTAACCGAGAAAATCCTTTGGTCAAAAGCAGTGCATTCTTTAGCTGGACTCCCCTCCTCCCACTCCTCATTAGTGCTCCCTAAATCCCTTTCTATTTCATAAGTCTCTGTAGTTCAAAGTATGCGTGTGTATGTGTGTTCGCGTGGGTTCGTGTAAATGTTTGCAAAGCTCAGGCTGTGTTGTGTATTCCCAAGAAAGTGTTTGATCAGACTTACCCGTTCTATTTAACATTAAAGCCACTAATAAATACACAGACAAACTCATATACACACGAAGGCAAAGTGCACACACGCACACACGCAAGCACACCACACAGACGTGCCTACCAGCAAGCTGCTTGCCCATGTTCTCCAGCTCTTTAGAGAAGAGGGAGTCACCCAGTAGCAGGCCCGTCTGCCCGACAGAGCTCCCACCTCTGACGGCCTTCAGATCAGCGTCCCAGACAGCCTGACGCTAGTTAGCCAGGAGAACAGAAAAGAGAGAAAGTCACATTAGACCAAAGACCTTCCAATTAAGTCTTTATATAATTTTCAGCTATTGATGGAAATATCAGAGCCATATCTGCTGGGAGGAAAAAAAAAAAAGAGCAATTATTATTTTATTGGCTTTAGAAAAACACAAGAAACCACAGCAAGTGCAGATGAAAGCTTGACGCATGCAGTGCTTTTCTGTTTAGTGAATGCAGGACGGTAGACTGTCAGCAGCGGTTCGCTACATTTTTGTTTAACTATCGGTAAATCTATAGGAGCTAGTGTGCACATTCGTCTGTTGGCAAATAGCCTGACAGCAGCAAACTCACACCAGCAGTTAAGGAATAATAAATCTGCCATTTTTGCATAGTTCAAGAGAACCCAATATTGGTATTATACAAAAATAAAGATGATCATATTCCAAAGCATATGAATAAAAATAAATTCTAAAAAGACAGATTGGATCACTTATAAGGGCAGTAATGGCCTGTTTTACTCCTACCTCTTCCTGGCCAAGTGTATAATTTGGAAAGGGACCTGTTAGGCGGGCTTAGGTTGCCAAGACCTGGAATGGCAGCAGACCTAATCCAGTGATTTATTCCTTTGATGGGACGCAAGTGGCCAGATGATCTGTTAAGCCAGTGGACGAAGTGCACATGAGCCTGGAGCACAGGTGAGAAATAAAATCTGTCCACTATTAATTCCACCTCTTGTAAGTTTGGTTTACTTTAGATAAGTTATGATGCCTCTGATGCCAGCACTTACATCATCCGATGTGCTAAGCACTTAATGAGAGACAGAGTTGCCTGGACAAAGTGTTGACACAGAGTAAGATCCCTGTGAGATCTGGTGATATACGTACGGTGCAGTCTTCCAGCAACACTTAAAGACCAGTCTGGGATATAACAGTCTACTCATTTGTGGTGTTAAGGATTCAGAGCGGACTTAGGAGAGGAAAGGTGAAAAACAAGCTAATGTGCTACTCGTTGAACAGGATTCCCAGGGTCTACGCCATTGATCTGTGTGCCTGACAGATACATGAGGCCCTGTGTGGCAGCAGGACCACAACACCACAAACCAATCCTTAATTACAGCCCTCATACTGCAGCAAGGCGGTCGAGCATTAAAACTGAATCCCCTTCCCTAAATTTATCTTTTTTCTTTGATGGTATCCCCCTGAAATCCAACGGCATGACATCACCTTGTCCTTCTCTCTCTCTGGCTCTTCTCAGCTCTGACAAACAAGGCCACCAACAGATTCCTAGTCTAAGTTTCCCAAATGCATTTTCAGAATCTGTATGATATCGTTTGTTGAATATTAAAAGGATTTACACTTTTAATTTTTGAAGAGATCTTGTTAAACCCTCCTGTTGCAGGTCCACCAGGGAAATGAAAGCTCAGTCTTGATTAATCGGACCAAAATATATATCAGGAGATTTTCTCTTATCACGTCCATGGCTTAACATTTGAGTGGTGCTGCCCTGAAGCTCCTCTGTCCACTGAGGGAAAGACTATACTGTAATCAGGACCAGAGGCCGAGCCTGGTGGTACTACACAGTCCCATGGCTGAGTAAACAAACAGGATACACTGAGTCTGCAAGCAATTCACCTCCCTAGATAACATCAATAAATAAACAGACATTACAATCAAAATATGACTGTTGTTTCATCAAGTTTGGTGAAGGCATGCATATTTACATAGTCACCTGGAAGATGTCAACATGCAGAGTATACCATAATGGTGCATATTGGAAAAAATCACGTACAAAACAGCAACTCCACAAGTGAGATTGAGGGAAAAAGAGGAAAGTTAAACAAAAAATGGACTTGATTACATACTAAAGAGGGACAATGAAGTGATGAAAACTGATTTCCCTTCATCATAGTTTAAAGCAGCTATTGGCCTAATCAGCAGCAATGTATGACATGAGCGCAAATGAGCCAAACGCTTTTTCCTTTGTTTGGATCCTTAGATTGGATGTTTTAATCTGCACAGACAGAGAAACGGGGAGGAATGCCTTTTCATCTCCAAAAATACGGAGCCCCTATGATTTTGCAATTACTTATGAGTATATTAATGTCAGTGGTGCAAAACTCAAGTTGTATAATCTCCCTCCCAGTATGACAACACTGAAAGACCTAAAAGAGAGAGGGGAAAAACCCTCTGGTGATGCTTCTGCCCAACTAACAAACAAGGGTCTCGGTTCTCCTCAAATTGATTCCATGTTGAGAGCAAACATGACAGAAAGAGAGGGGAATGGGAGTCTAGAGTTAAATATTTTATAGCCTACATGTGTGCAGCTATACGTGTGTGGTCAGCAGTAATAATCACCGCAATCTGGGGTTTGGTCCAATATTACCCTTCACACAACAAGAACCGTTCGTGATGTGTGCATGCAGTCGCAGACCTCAGGCATGGTGGGACTGGGTTGGAGGTTTGCCCCTAATGCTGGCTTCGCAAAGTACAACTGATGGACACTCTTGTTGTGGTTGCGCAGAGTCGCATGGGGACTAATACACACAAACACATATTCACACCAGCAGGACCGTGCAGACAACAACACACAGACACACAGCTGGTTTGCATTAATGCAAGATTTTTTTTTTTAAGGCCTTTATTTGGGCAAATTGACAAATTGAGGCTGTGTGTTCCTTTGGGTGATAAGAGCTTTGGATGATCATCTCACTGCATTAAAGGTAGTTCTTCCAAAACACATATTGTCAGCTCTTTCTGTCCCATTTCCATATACAATAGAAAAAAAAAATCTATTAAAGGTAAGCTTTTCCTCTAACATGACTGCATTGCCTCAAAGAGGAAAACTAAAAACAGAATGAGACTTATAAATGTAGCTTCACATTCAGGAAGGCTGGCTGGACGACTGCCACTTTAGCTTTGCAAAGCCAGACTGTTTCTCATGAGCACAGCTTTTGCTCCATGACGGAAATCTCGAAAACATCCAGAACGTGAGAATCAGAAGCAACGACTAATTGGCAGCACAGCAAGTACTGCTTTTATCAAGTCTGCGCAGGGATGAGTGAATGTCTGAGTGAGGAAGAGAAGATCCTGGCAGATGGGAGCCTGTCGGCATAAGGAGCTGATCTGCACTTGTGTGAGATAAAGAACATTGTGTGTTGTAGCATCTGGGTTATTTTCATTTTACCCAAACAACAAAGTTTTTGATTTTACTGATTACCAGCCGTGTAAACACACAGAGAGAGATTATTCTCCTCAGAGCACATGAGCACAGGCCACTGCTATTATGTCATCATTCAAAACATGTTCAAATGTGAGGCAACAAGTGTTGTATTAACCTAAAATTTTACCAGATATCTTACCTGTCAAAATAAAGCAATAAAAATGGGATCTTCCATTAAACTGAACTACAAGAATCAATAAATACTCTGTTGTCCAGGAGCTGATTTTGCTGTTGTGGCCTCATCTACAGAAGCTTGCACAGCCATGGGAGGCTGTGGGATACGAGCAGTAACACTCAGCTTTTAATGAGTTCCTGTTGTTTTGGCTCACAGCAGAATCACCTAATGGATTTTATGGACTGTACACAGAGCTCACAGGCTCACCAGCCCAACCACTGAGATAGCACAGCCAAAAGCAAACAGGATATTGACAATAACACAGTAAAGACTTTTATTCAGGCATTACGAGGACAGGTTGTTTGACATATTGTCTATTCAAGAACAGCCAACGAAGAATTTTTGGGTTTTTTTGTCTTTAAGTGTTGAGCCAATCTCAGGGTAAACTGGTAAAGAGCAGCGGGGAGAAAATCATAATGTTCATCTAGCTGAATGGAAATTAAGATTTTGAAGATAAAAATAAACTAGATAGCTCACAGTCTGTGTCTGCATTAAAAATCACATTAACAGTTTCTTTCCGACCAAAAGCTTTCAAAAACTGCAGAGCCCATAAAATCAGTGTGCTAAATGTTTCTTTTCTTGGGTTTGTGAAATAAGAAATATATATTTTTAATTTGCTTCTGCTTATGTGACATCTTGTGGTTAATTTAGCTAAAGTTAGAAAAGATTTCAAATATGATTTGGTTGTGGTGGTTTCTGCATATATATGAGCACGAGGGGGAACACAAAAACAGGCAGATAGAGACTCAGCATGTTATGAAACAGTTATGATGAATGCACAGCTTTAGTGCCTGAAAGTGCATTTTAAAATTTACTATTACACCAAACTTGAGTATTTATGGAAACAGTGTTCATTTCTTATTGATGTTATTTAGTCTCTGTTTTTCTTTAATATTTTACAAAACATATTATTTTAATTGAGACAGACATTTAATATGTTCACTAAATGTCAAAATCTGACATCAGCCAACTCCTAATTTCAAATGTTTTAACATATTCATGATATAGCCGTTTCCTTGTTTTTGTAATGAAAGAAAGTGGTCAGAAAGGCCAATTTATATGTGAGAAACTAACACGCTTGCAGACATACAATATAAAAGAGTTATGGCAAGTATTTCTACATATACGGTTGATTCATGCCTCTCCAACAATGCTTGGCCTCTGGAGCAGCTAAGCTACACAGTACCAACATTAAGTCATGACATTTCCTTAGTGTGTGTTGGACCCTAAAGTTGGCCAGGCTACTAGCAGAGAAAATATCTGCTTAAGAGATCAGCAAGGACAAAATAATCTAAATGTACCATTCAGTACAACTTCTGTTAGGTTGAAATTAAATGATAAACATGTTGCTATAACATGGGATTGCAAGAATTCGACAAAACTCTGTCTTAGGGAAAAAAAAGTAATAGAAACCTGAAACTAAAAGGAGAATTAATATGCTTTCCAGCACAAATAGCTCACTGGTCGTATCCTTACAATAAATTAGGGCCCAGCGTGAAGATAACAAATTAAGGAAAACCACTAATATGGAAAATATGGAAATCCTGAAGAAAATATTGTGGGAGTGAAACTGCACAAGAGCACAAGTGCTTTAAAATCACAGAGATCTGCTCGGAGGATAACCATGCATGCATGGCTGTGGAGGTGTGGGGAGCAGGCCGGTGCCAAATGTAAAAAGCCATACAGTGTATCGGCTGAAACTCTGCCAAAATTCTCCTGGAAATAAAAATAAGTCTTTACAACAGCTCTGCATTGTGTCATACACATGGCACAGCATTACGCTAATTATCATCTTTCTACCATACAAATGAACAGTTTCCCCTGGCAGATTTTATGACGGTAACACCCGTACAGTACAACTCAGAGCTAAATTGAATTAAAACATATCATTTAACATGTACAAAGGAAACTATAGACGAGTTGCCTGGGGAGTTTGCTCTGGCGATTGCTTTAGGAAAGTATTTGTCTTTATGGGGCAATTATCACCTAAAGGAGCTGGCAGAGGCAGGGGGCCTGTCGGACTAATAATGATAACCATTAACAGTGTTTACTTTCCAACATGACCAGCCTTTTACTGCCCAGACCAGGGCAACATACAATGCAAGCTATACTGCTTTTAGTGATAGTAGTGCATGATGAAATGTGGTAGTAATTAAATATGACTTGAAATGTTCAAACCCAGAAAATGTTACATGCACTAATAACTGTTTCAACAATTGGACATTTTTCTAGCAAAACAAAGGGCCCTATAACATATATACAAACAAGATTTTAGCAAGTACTTGTAAATAGTAAGTTAATTAAAAAAGAAGGAAATACATTTGGCTAATGCAGTATCAGTTATTTCTCATATAGTCTGACTTCAGCCACTGTGTTTTTTTTCCAGACAAGCTCATAAAAGCATTATATATTTTTTTTCCATACTGTTTAGTGATTGTGGCCTACAAGCCTCTGAAATACCAGTTAAACTAAAAAGCTATTACAAATTGAATTTGCCTGTCAAATGTAAGCAATTAAACAAAAAACAGCCACATTAGCTGCAGCTGATGACATGAGACGTTTGCGCTTGCATTTTTCATATGGGACGTATTAGTACCTTGTTCTTACGTTTGCCAGACAGGGTTTAACCTATGACAATATAGTGTAAGGCCAGAGATGATGTGTTAAGTCTTCTGGTATAAGCAGCTGCAACATTAAGGCTACATGTGAACATAAAGGTCAGTGGCAGAGAGGACATCAGATTTAGCTGGAAGCCAAATGAATCCATTTAATTCTATAAGTTGGGCCGTACTTGGATCAAGTCAAGCATTAGGTAAAACATTGACTGGGCTGTTTAGGCCGAGGCAGGACAGACCTCAAAACAAATAACTGCAGCGGCCTTGTGGCAGAAAGTCAAGGCAGAATAAACTTTTTTTGAGAAACCTAATCTGGGTTAAGGCCATTAAGGTCCGTCATGAAGGAAAAAGAAAGACGTTGATTTTTCTATTTGCAAATTGGCCAACACACACACTATCGCATAAACCTGTAGTGATGGCAGCAGTGTCTGATCTGGTTTGAACACAGCCTTAGATGTTATGCCGTAATTTAATAAACACTCTATTACCTAGTCAAAGCTTTTCACTGTAACATTTTCAGAAAATGAGCATTAAAATGGCAACTCAATGATCTAAAGTTGACAGTTTCTCGGATAACAGGATAGTGGCTGGTGAATTTGGCCACATACATCAGACTTCCGACTGCAGGCTTTGATTCAACCCCTTAAGTCTGTGAAAGTCTGCTCCCAGTTAGTCTGGAGCCTCTCTGCATCTGCTCCGCACACGGAGCAATGCCTTGGCTCCAAACCACTTTCTTTCTTTAGAAAGTGCCGTAAAAAAAGCCTTGTCTAACACTTAGATCGGGCAATTATAAAAAAAAAGAAAAAAAGGTATTGGCTTTTTTTGGGAGGGTAATTATACAAAGGTACCGGCGTCTGAGCTGAGCGCTTTATTAACAGCATGTGAGTGTCTGAGTCTGGTGTGTGCCACATTAGAACTGTGTAGATTTCTAACCCCTGAAGCATGTGAGGTTATCACGCAAGCCTCCGACTAAACAAAACTATGTGTACTCCATAACCCATAAAAAAATTTTCGGTCTTTTGTGTGCAACTTCTAAAACAGCCTCAATTGTTGTTGTGTCACACGAGACTCTTCTCATTTAAACCTTTCAGATTACACACAAGTGCCCTGAGAGATAAGCAAAGTGATCCAGGGAGATTTCTGATTGTGGTATCACTTATTCGGCACCAACAACTGTTTTGTAAGCTGAAGTTCCCACATAAAGATGGATCGGTTTTGCTTGGGTGCTGTCCTGTCTGGAGAGGTTTGAGGTGGTTTTTTTTGCTCACTGTCTGGGCACCAGAGGCTGAGGAGGACCGAGTCACATGGTAACTCATGGCTGTAAAGTGATCTTAATTGTTTGGTGATGGATGTAGGGAGGACACTTACAGAGGCTGACACTTGAGACAAGGCCTCGCATTCCTGCAAACGTCCCGCCACAGTGTCCACCCGGGGCAATGGAGCTGCTCCAGACAACACACATACACACAGAGGGGGAAAGAGAGGGACAGAGCAGAGCATGAGACCACAAAAATGTACAAAAAAAAAAAACAACAACCTTACTTTGAATTTGAGCTGTGTTGTGCAACTCACAGGAGATGTCAGGTACAGCTTGTTCAGATACGTGAGGCCTGGGCTCCTCTTCAGATCTGCTGTCTGATAAACTGTCCCCCTGCAACCTGGAGACGACACGCAACACATATACACAACTGTACACACTGGCAGAGGAGTGCTTTTAAGTAATCTCCCTCTCAGCTACGTTTGGGAACTGAACGCCAGATTATAAAAAAGACAAGCATGTCTCAGTCAGTCCGAGGTGATGAGACAAAGAGGAAGTGCTTAGTGAGTTTTTGATCTCCTCTGCAAAATCTGGAATGGTACCAAGAATAGAAAAAAACAGTTGGGGAGGGGGGGGGTCAATTTGGGGGCATAAATCTATCGTTTCATCACAGCTTTTCATCCCACTGATAATAAATCTGACATAAGCCTTAGTCTGTTGACATGAAACCAAAGTAATGCATTCACAGACATATGGCGCATGAATAAAACTGTACACAGCTCAATTATTTCAGAAGCAACCTCAGTCAAATGTGAAATAAAAAAACTGGCACACAGATTCTGTTTCTCCTTAAATCATTCAGCTCTTTATCATTATGTGTTCCAAGCCTCTATGGCCTTTTTTCTATTTTTTAAAGATCTGTTTGGACTGAAAGGGGAAGCGGGCCTAAAGATTTGGCGCTCTCCTTAAGGTACTAAAAGATTTAGTTTTCCTGTGATACAAAAGTATACTGCTGGTGAAAAGCAAACAGGGATTGAAATGCCTTTTCCGTGGGAAGATAAACATGTAACAGATGACTTTTCACTGCATTTACACCCTTCTGCAAACTAATTTGCTGTGTTTGATTCCGCACTCAAACAACAGCGCGCAGTTTAACACAGCGTTTATTTTTCTGCTGCATATTTTTAATGACTGTGATTCATTCTGCATATTAAACTGTAATTGCAACTACTTCGGCTTTAATTGCTTTGCATGCTATGTCCGTGTCATCGGTGCAACCATTAGCTAAAGACAAAGGAAAGCGATCCATGTGCTTTTATGGCGCTGCTGCATTCCTCTGCAGCCGCAGGGCCTCTTGGTTTCTACCTCTACAATGAGGGCAACGGCAGAACACAGCTTTTTAAAGTGTATTTTGTTTCTTTCTGTCTTTATACTTCCTTTCTCCTTGTCTTTCCCACTTTTTAATGGTCTTTATAAGACCATTAAAAAGTACCATGATGACTATCACAAGGCCTTCCCATTCTCTGAACAAAAGCAGCTCATTGCCGCAAGAGCTGACTACCATTCCCTCAGTACATTCCTGATATGAAAACAATTAATTTAATGAGAGCTACAAGCCCAAATGAGGTTTGTGGAGATCCTTCCATTTCCTTAGGACAGCATCACCAACTCCTCCGGACTGCGCCCAAGATCTGGGATGCGTTTGCACACAGGAGGTTTTGTGGCAGAAGCACGCAGCCATTAAAAAAAAGGACTGACCGGGTGCATGAAGGAGGTGGATGAAATGCTGGTGCGACCACAGCTGTAGCTCGAGAGACAGAGACATGCCCACAACACACAGACCACACACCACTTTACACTTCAACCAACCAGCAGAGAGCCAGAGGAAGCAGTGTGTTTCCTGACCTGCCACTGCTGGTTAGGAGCCACACAGGCT
>JAUZTA010000016.1:9859713-9874897 GCA_034780835.1 Ctenochaetus striatus | reverse complement strand
TGTTAAAGAATTCATAAATAAGATGAGCTGAAAGTAAACTGACCAGAGTTCAAAATGGCAAATATAGTATTTACGCAGTATGTTCTTTTTCTTGAAATAAGTTCAGTTCAAAGGCTGTTATTTTGCAGTTTAAGCCCACAGTAAATCAGGTAGATCTAATGTGCTCAGCTTGTACATTACAGGTGGATCTTGAACACAGGAGCGCTGCTGGAAATTAACAGTTGCTCGCCAGGGAGAAACCGAATTGTCGCCTTCACGCTGTGGGTGTGAAAGTAAGCGTCACCTCTTCTTGGCTTTAGGGGGTACACAGTAAAGTGAAATGGCTCAGTTTCGTTTGACCTCTTAGACAATAACAGGGAGGGAAAACAGCACACATGCTTTTAACCTGGAGTATAATGCAGCACAGAAAGCTGGACCTCGCTGACCATCAGAGCTCATATACAGAAAGAAAGGAGCTGAATATGACAGGTATGTAACTAAGGTGTTTTAAACTTTGAGTCAGTGTTCACAGTTTCAAACAGGACAGAATAAATCTTCACTATCTTTGTGAAAGTTATATATCATCATAGAGAAATCCATCAAGTATTATAAACCTTTATTCTCTAACTAAACTACCTGTAATAAAAAAAAATTTGAGTTCAGCCTGAGTACAAGGTCACATCTGTACAGTGATGCTGTCTGCAGGTGTGAAACACAGGGTCACAGCCAACTGTGCCGCATATGTTTGTGCTCTGAGGAGTCCGTTTAAAGGTTAGCCCTCTATTGAGCCGCATTTCAAAGGTGTTTCTGGCAATCCCATCATGAGAGAGTGCTCTCTGTCGAGTTTGCCCCTCTTTATCTCCTCTATGACCTCTGTTTCTTCTCTTCACTGAGGTAATCTGTGTTTGTGTGCAAGGACATGCACGCACATGTTTTATGTGTGGATTCATGAATATCGGTGTGTGTGCATGCATGAACTCCTGCGCAACTCCTGATTGGAGAATTTCGTGACTCCAGAAGAGCACAGAAGGCATACCGTGCGTGCAACACGTTTCCAGCTTAGTGATCTGTTTATAGCCCTTACACTCACCAAAAAGGACTATGAACGACCACGACTCCTTCGCCAGTAGAATTTGGGAAAGATTTTGTGGTCAGAACGAAGCAAGAATTTGGATTAAACCAGAAGGGGAGAGGAAGACAGAGAAGGAGAACAGATGTCTGACATTTCAGTTACAAAAAAAAAAAAAAAAATGTAAATGGGCCAAAAAAAACGAGTCCAGATACAGATGCTGTTTTTGCTCGGAGGCTGATCTGAACCGGGGACTCAATGATAAGCCAAAGGTATAAACTCTTTGCTAAAAAACATCAAGTCAATAAACTGCCAACAAAAAAAATACGCTGATACCATTCATCCCGCTGCAGAACCTCTGACAACATCCCGCAGCATGAGCGTGGAGCGAAACCGATAAGCAGCGTGAATGAAAGAAGAGAAGGAAACAAACAAATTCCAAACCCCAAACAGAGGAGGCCGTGCGGGCAGATGTGTGCCTGGCGTCTCATCGAACAGATACCAGTTTATCTTTGACTGGCATCATGGAAGAGTCCTGCCCACACCTGCCCATGGTATCACACCCAACACTCACAGAAATCTGAGCTCTACACTGATGCTGTAATCAGGGAGAACAGGAAATATGTCAGAAGAGAAAAACTGTGATAAAAAGCAGAAAGGGTGATAATGGAGACGGTTATCGGCACTCGAGCTGATTTGCGAAAAACAAGGAATGAAACAGGAATGCACGTCAGATATGATATTATTCTCTGTTGTGAATGTTGAGCTGTGCTACATCTTTTACATGGC
This sequence comes from Ctenochaetus striatus, assembly GCA_034780835.1. Taxonomy (NCBI): domain Eukaryota; kingdom Metazoa; phylum Chordata; class Actinopteri; order Acanthuriformes; family Acanthuridae; genus Ctenochaetus; species Ctenochaetus striatus. Next base: position 9,873,060 of record JAUZTA010000016.1, on the reverse strand, counting down.
AGAAAGAGTGGGTGAGGACGAGGAGGGTGAGGCACGAAGAGTCATGACCCAGCAAGAAAACAAGTTTGGATGATAGAAAAGAAAAAGATAACTGTGACTGCAGCTAAAATGTAAATGAATTCATGGAAATATGGGTCTGAAGCAACAGTTTGACATCTTGGTGAAATGCACCTATTCAGCTCTTTGTCTGAAGTTTCATGAGAAAAGTTCCACTCTCACGTCTTTCTGAGCTACAGTCAGCAGCCAGTAAACTTAGCTTAGCACAAAGACTCAAAACAGCTGTCGAAAAATGACTAAATCTGCTTACCAGCAATAATAAGCTTCTACAGCTCACTAATCAACAAGTAAATTTTACACATGCAAACACACACAAACTTGTAGTTTTAAAATAGGGCTGTTGGCTCGACTGTTTCTCGGCCTGGCAGTGACCTCTTGATGTCTCTCCTGATTCCCTGGTGATGAAAAGACTTCAGGAAGTTAATGCTACTGGCCAAGACATGGTCAAGAAAGAAAGAAAAAAGGTTTGCACGCTGAGACTCTCGTTAGTACATTGAAACAACCCAATCATGACATCTTGAGCCAAGAGCTTTCACAGTATTAATCAAGGAATAATCAAGCTCATAAGCCCTGCGTAACCACAACTTCTCACTCATCTACTCCAAGAGAATTTTCCAAAGTTTTAAGTATTCCTTTAAAGCCCCATAAGAAGAGACTGACTCTGCAGAGCTGTCAGGTTAAAAAAGAAACGCAAGCTCTCTCCGGGGCTCCTTATAGGAGAAGGTGGAAAGATTTACCTGGCACACCTAGAGCAGATGTTGAGTGTAACTTTGGCCTGCGGTTCAGGTTGATAGGAGCTGCGTCCTTGGCTGAACTTACTGCCGGATGGAGCCAAGCCTGTCACACCCTCCATCCGCAGGTCATCCAGGTCCTCTGATGGTGGAGGGGGGAGCAAAGAGACACAAGGAGAGACAGAGGAAGGAGAAGGGGAAACCAAGGAAGGGTGAAGAAAAACAAGAGAGAGGAGAGAGAAAGGACAGTCATTAATCATACTTTGGTCTCTGCCTTGTCAATACGATGCCCAGTGATGACAGAATGCTGCAAGCCAAAGGAGCAGGCAAACACATCACAGTAAATAAACATTCTCAGCGAAGCGCTCACACACACACACGCACTGAACACACAGTCATCTACAGAGACACACATTCAGAGAGGAGAAAAAAGGGAAAGAAACACACAATTTGCATCATCGTCTCCTTGTTGATGGAAGCGTTGGGGAAAAGTCGATGACAGCGGCGCATCATGGCGGCGCAGAAACAGGAAGGGTACGTTAACAAGCCGACGGAGGGAGGGAGGGGACGGAGAACAATGAGGTCGGCGAGGAGGAGAGTTGGGTTTTGTCTGATCTCTCCCTGTGTCCCTGAGAGCACACACACATCGACCCTCTTCCCTCTGCCTCCCTAAAGAAGTCCATATGTATCAGGCACGCTAGTGTTGTTCATCGTCATTCTTTGATGCCACAATGTGAATAACACAAACAGTGCCACGAAAACAGAGAAAACAGGTGCAGAGGTGTTTTTTTAACTTTAATTTTATGCACTACATGTCACACAAACTTTATTTATGCCTGCCTCTTCTTTCGTTTCCAAGATATTCCCTTTATCTCCACACTACAGCTGTTTCCCTGTGTGATGAAATGCTCTCCACATGGAAGGAGTAAAAGTTTGGATCTGATTTAAGACTAAACAGGATCATCAGCCATCATATCAGAGAATGAAATGTTTGACATCAAGACACAAGAAGCGACACGTTTCTTTAATAGACGCTGTACAAGCATGATAGGGAAAGAAAGCATAAATCAGGCTAATAACCAGATTTATGAAAGAACAGGAGTGAAACAGAATAATATGGAGTCAATGTTTTTTGTAGCAAAGCGGCGAATTGCAACGGTTCGTAAAATATAACAAAGGATCAAAGCGAAGAGTCAGAATCGGCCAGACCATTTTGGTTTTGAATGCGTCCTCGAGAGATAAAACATGCTGCAGTACTTTCCATGTTATGAGAATGAAAAGCGAGTGGGTGTCTGGACGCTAGCTCGGTTAAGTGTGCTGGGTTGTGCTTTTCAAACACATGTTAAATCACAGAACATTTCGACCAGTCACCATAACAATATTTGCTGCCTTCTTCCCATCAGACCAGAAACATTTAGGAGCTTTGCCAGTGAGGGAAGGGGGGAAGGAGGGGGGGTCACCCTCAGGACATACAGTGTATCCTTGCGTTTCACTCACATTGTTTCTGCAGTACAGTTCATGCCTGTTTCTGTGTGTGTCTGTGTGTATTCAGTCATTTGAAACCAACATTGATACTTTTCACTTGCAGATCACGTTACCTGGCCTCTGGTTTTTTTGGGGGGAAAAAATGGGCCTCACACCTTGTAAGAGGAGAATGCATGACTAATCACCTGGATTAGTTCGGATGACACTTGCTCATGAGAACTCTTTCCCTCCATCCATCAGCATGGCGCGCAGCCAGAAAATCTTACCTGTCTCCTTTGGGTGTCAGGAAATCTCATTCTGATGAGACGGTCGGTGCTTCTAATCCATTAATCTGTGACTCTGTCCTGAACTGAACTGAATCTAAATTTGGACTTTCTTGAGCCAAAATGTTCAAGTAAAAAATAACAAGACGAGATTGATGTGCGGTCCACATTTTCTTCCATTTTTCACGCTGTTTTCAGAGTGTTTTGAGCCGTGGTGGTGGAGTGTCTCTGTGGACGAGACTTTAATTTAGTCCAGAATTAATATCTTGACAACTAGTGAATGGAATATCATTGAGTTTTGTTCAAACATTTATGGCCGACAGATGAACTGTAAAAACTTTTCATTCAGCACTGCAAGATGCTTGTTGTTAACAGATAAAAACACAGAAAGTATATAAATAAGTGAACATGATAGTCTGAAATATGTTGAGAGTAAACAGACCCTCTGACCAACAAGTAAATAATTATATAATCATATAAACTCTAAGTTTTACTGTGTGAAAAGTCTGGAAGTTTCCTGGTTGTTTCGGATTTGATCACTGACATCAGTCTTGCCACTTGCATCGTTTCCAGACTGAGAACGAATTTTGCTTTTATCGTGTTTTGAGGGGGACAGATACATTCCAGTAATACCCTCAAGCAGGGCAATATTAAGTGTCCTATTCATCACAGTATGTATTGGAGGAGGTGGGGACAGAGAGAGCCACCAGCGATTTGGGCAAATTGCCGGTCGTGGGAACTGCTCAAGTTTGGCCCTTTAATGTTCCCTCTTTTCTCTTCGCCCATTCCCACTTCTTCACCTTCCAGCCATTTTCTCTCCTTTTGGTGACTGACTTATGTTGCATGCCAGATTTTCCTTGGGTCATAGCCTGCGATACAAATCATGACTTGACGCTTAGAAACATTCACTTTCGAGGCTGCGGCTTTCACGAGATACTGAAAGAATAACAGCAAGTGGCTCTGACCCTGAGAGGGAACTTGACCTCAGTGTACACAGCTGCTTGTCACCTCGCCTCCCGCTTCGTCTTTTCGACTTGTTTCCTTCAGTCGAGATAAAATGACACAGTAATGGAGAGAAAGACCTCTGTGTTTGCAGGAAGAGAAAGCTTATCTCATAGATCACTGAGGTAAACAAAGGCTTTTATCTGGAGTTCATCCCGTACAGAGACAGATTAGACCGTGCCTCGGAAAAAATGTAGCAGAACAATTTGTTCCGCACTCGCAACAGTTGTTTCTTTTGGTCCGATGAGAAAGGAGAGAACAATATTTCCCGATAACGTCAATAGTCACAGTTGCAAGTGAAACTCCTATTCACCTAATGAGTCTTTGTTTGTCTACTGGTTTGCTTGTTGTTGGATACAGATAACAGATACTGTGTCCATGTACCCGGATTCTGTGCATCTTGCAGGTATGATAGTGTGTGTGATACTGAATACTTTGCAAGGCAGCTGAGTTTGAGAGATCAGAAGATTACATGAGCTCACAGGAGACCATACAGCTGAGAATCTGTTTTGCCAGGCTTCAAGCTATGCACTTGTGGCCGAACCACAGTGATTTAGACCAATTAGACTCCTGTTACAAGCTACTGGCAGCTACGGGCGTGGTTTAGGTGTGACAGCGGTGAGAAGCGAGTGTTCATTTGCAAAACACAGTGATGGATCTCCAAGAGGCATCATTTATTTTAAAACTAGAGACTTTTTCTTTATTGAAAAGAGAGAAAAATAAACGGTTTTAAAGACTCTCTCTGATGGGAGAGATGTTTTCGCTCTTCTCCCGACTGGCTTTGTCAGGTGTCATATGGTTCGTTGATTTGATTGGCTGAAGTAAACCCTGTAATAGACCAATAGTTCATCTAATCACCTGCCAAGTGCTTTTTGAAAGTGCCTGCCTTTTTCCAAACATTTTCCAAGGACGACTTTCCAAACGGTTTAGTGCAGCAAAGCATCTGGTGTGTCAGGTTATGACTTCAAAGCAAGTGGAAGAACTTTCCAACTTTACTTGGATAAATGTTGGATTCAAAAAGGCCAATCTGTCTTTTTTCTGAGTTTAAATCCTCTTGTCTCTCCAAGCGCAGGCTTTCAGAGTAGGCGCAGCCCTTAATCTGTGTAACAGCACTCTGATTCTCGGCCATGTCGGCCTTCCATTCGCCTGAATCAAACGCTGAACTTTCTTCTGGGGAGGAAGAGCAGCAGATTTCTGTGCCGAAGCCACACTGGCTCTGAGAAGGGCCTGTATATGAAGTGCTAAAGTGATAAATATGCCTCATTCCGGTTGGGGTTTGGCTGTTAGCGTTGTTATTGACTGTTTTTTACATGCAGACACAGTATTTTGACACATACGCTCTCACTGTAGCCTGAACACAGCAAATGACCGCAGCAATTGCTTTCCATTTGTCAAGAAAATGTGATTTTTGTGGTCTCAAACAAACAGAAACAGATATAATAAATCAGAGTGAATTTTTTAACTGACTACATTTAAATGTGTGCATGTCATAATTACACTTCAAATGTAGTCATTAAAATGACGCTGAATCTATTATATTTATTGCAGATTATTTAAAAAACAAAATCTTGAATGGGACACCTTGCCGTCTTTTCATTCAAATTTCCGAATCCATGCTCACACAGAGGATTTACTGTGTCTTAGTGTTGTTTTCTTCTCTGTGTCTACGTAGTCCAACACATAGGACTGACTACATACTCTCCAGGTTGACAATAGAGCCCGGCATGCCTCCCACACAATACCACCATGATAAGTTTACAGTGTGTCTCCTGTGAGACCAGTTTACCCTGAGACCATGACAGCCTCCCAGGCCTCTGTCTAGACACAACAAACGTCTGTCCACACTCGCCCGTTTGTCAGCCCGTCACATTTCCACTCTCTGGGCACTGAGGCAGCCATGCGTGCTCTCCCCCCGTCTAACGATGAGACATGGCAGATAAATAAAATGGGTCTGAACCGAGGGAAGGTGGAATGGGGTGGGGGGGGGGGGTGAAATGGAAACTATTTGAGCGATGCAATCACGACAAAAGGCCGGAGCGTTGAGGAATTCCGTGCCGCAATCACTCACTCGCAGTAAAGCCAGAAAGAAGCAGCGCAGAGCACATAGATAAAGTGTTTGTGTGTTCCTCTCTCCAAGTTTCCATGTAATTTGGCGTTGTTTAGATAGCGACGGACTGACTGGCTCTCTGCTGCGCTCCATATTGCTAAAAACAGAGCTAGAGTCATAATTAGTGCATAAGCTGCACAATAACTTAATAGACACCTTCGAGAGTGATGCGTTGACAGATGTATGGGGTGAATCATCTAACATGCTACCCCACACGTGAAGAGGGGAGACCCACACGCACACACTTCATCATCTTCTACACCGAATCCAAAGCGTTTCATCACGTGCTGTGAGTTATTGTGCCTCATGTCTCTAAGTGAAACTAATTGAATTTTCCATTCTTTCATGAGCAGTGACGACGTCTCACCACATAACACTGGGCTCTAATTAATAGCCTGTAAGTGATAGATGTCTTGCTCCACACCATGCGCAGTCAAAAAAAGCTGCACTCACTCACACACACACACACACACACACACACAGGGACCCACATGTGTGAGCACCAGTCGTAGATATGGTGCAGATACAAAGGCGCACAGACACGTACTCAACCCAACACTTACAGTGACACTTGCAGACCTCACGCTTGTGTTGCCCTCACACATACAAGCAGCATTTGCTTTTCATTAAGCCCCTGAGCACAAAGCCTCCACTCGGTGGTTAGTCGTCACACAGACATCTTTGATGTGAGTCGCGGCAGAGACGCGTTTGTTTGGCTTTGTAATAAAAACAATATTCCGACTTACATTTCATAATTATGTCTCGGCTTTCAATGGCACCCTCCTCCCCTCCTGGCCTAAAAATATGCCTGTTAGGCTCCAAGCGCCCCACAACTCTGTGTGCAGCAGTAAAAAACGCCTGATCAGAATCAGATGGGGACACACATGAGCAGGGTAACATCACAGCTCTGAGGCCTGTGGAAAGTCTTATCGCAGACTTTGGTGCAAACCTTATTTTTAACTCACTTTCTAACCGCAAACATTACAGAGATTAGGACGTCACTGTAGACACAGCAGAGCCTGATGCACTGATGCATTACAGTGACAGTTACTTCAGCTGGAAAAGTGACTTGAGAGATCTCGTACATTGGAAATTTTTTAAATGAATTTTAAATTGTTAATAAAAAAAAGTACTTTTCTTGTTTTAATAAGGCATTTTTTTAATTATGACTATTAAAAAGCAAATAAATCAAAACAGCAATCTGCCAGGATCAAGGCTGCCACCTACAGTTCAAAACGATTTTGAATCACTTGTAAAAAGATTTAATCAAGCAGGAATGTGTCTGCACAAGACGAAAAAAGAGGACTGTGATGATTGAAGAGCAATTTCATCAAAACAAACAGAATGAGCGATTCTCCACTTTGACTTGAAATGTCTGCAGTTTCTCCAGGAGATCAGTGTTTCTTTGCTTTGTTTGTGATAAACACATAGATACAGCATGCATACACATCACCTCAACACAGACATTTGCATTCATTCATGTACATACTGACACACTGATTACACACCATTTACTGCATAATGACATAAAGTCTGAAACGCACTTGTTTCTTTTTACGCCTTAAATCTTAATCTTGAAGCGAGCAGGAGCCAGAAAACTGTTGGGGGGTATTTTTCTATATTAACACAAAGCTTCTATTCACACAAGGCCCTTATCATCCTTGTGTGTCTATCTGCCATCTTTTGCCTCTGTCTGGCTACAGTAGCCACAATACAGCATCAGTACGTCCATTCAGCTGCCAAATAATCTGCTCAGTTCATCTAAGGCGCTTACGCACACCGGAGATACGTACGCTGGCTGGTATTAGGCCATGCTCTGCGTAATGACTGCTGCTGGATTTATGGTATGATCACAGCAGTCTACTTGCCTATTGATAATTGCTTCCAGTAATACCACCGTAATACCCCCGCAATTTGCCTCTCGATTAGCGCAGCCATCTGCACCGTGGAGACTTTTACAGGCGTCAAATTGGGCGCAGTTAGACTTTTACTGGGGACATTCTTTTCACCATCAGGCCGGCGAAACCCTAAGACGTGAACCCAGAACTCTAAAGCTCGCGTTTAACGCTAAGATTTTAGTGAGGTGAACTCACACATATACATTCCCCTTCAACCCCCCCTTTTCTCCCAATGCACCTTGATGACACTGCTGTGTTGTTGTTGTGTTTACATTGTTTCCAGGGCAACTGTTGTGTCTTCAGTTGTTTGGGTGAGGATGAAAAGGGGGCGAGGCGGGTGGATGGGAGAGTGTGTGTGCAGGAGGGGGGAGAGCTGTTGCTGCTACTGGCGACAGTAAGCGTGTGCCTCTTCTGCCATCTCTGGAAATATGAATATTGTACGACAGGAGACAAAAAAGTCTCTTTTTAGCCATGTTGGCACTTTTGTTTTCTATGCAGGGACAAACAGGTTGGCTACTGCAGGACACATTACGCTAACAGTGATGGAAAGTAACTAACAGCACACGCTAAAGTTCCTGTTCCTTATCTGAGCATTTCTGTATTATGCTACTTTATAGCTCTACTTTATTTTTATTTTTACTTTACATTACATATTTCAGACTATCATGTTCACTAATATATACTTTCTGTGTTTTTATCTGTTGACAACAAGCATCTACAGCAGCGCTGAATGAAAAGTTTTTACAGTTTATCTGTTGGCCATACTTGACCTTTCTATCCAAGAAAAAATATATATTAGTTTTTATCCCACTACATTTATTTGAAGCTGAGAGTGAAAGTTTGTGTGTGGATTACACACATATGTAAGTGTTGTCTAATATGCAATCAGTGTGTAAAACAGACATCATTAACTCAACGTCTGCTTGCATTTAAACACAACCGTGATGTAGTATCGCACTACATGCTCTGCCTGATGGTGGAAGATACAACATCAGAAAACAAAAGAGCCACACACACACAGGCACTGTGACTCACCCATCAGACACCGCTTTATTCTGTGAGTATCAAAGATCAGACGTAGCGTTATAATGCCCTCATCCTGTCCCCATTAAATCTTCACTGTCACTGAGAATCAGCGAGACGGGGTGAAGCTACTCTCCTGTCCTCTTCTCCTGTTTCAGGAATCATGCCAGAGTGGGCCAACATACTAAAGAGGGTCTGTGGACTCATGCAGGGGGGAGAGCTGTCTGAAGAATAATGTTTTATACTCAGGGAAGCTCTGTTAGCCTCTGCTGCAGTGAAGAGAGTGAGTGTGCATGTGAAATGGGAGGTCACAACCCTCTGGCAGGATTTTTTTAAGCTGGAAGAAATGCGTAAAAGTGTTCCCACTTCCAAACGAAACTCTTTAACCCCTCGAACTGTGATGTTGCCATTCAATTACCACATAAGCAACCTCAAAGTGAGAAAGAAATTATGTATCTGGAGGCTACGACTTTCATTTACTCAAAATTTTATCACCATATTAAAAACTGAATGGCAGTATGTTGTATAATTTGCTTTTATTGCGGCATGATTGCATTATATGGAAAAAGATGTAGACTCTTTGGCATCATATTATCCAGCCTGATATATGCCGTGTGATCTCTTCGCTGGAAAGTAAATGGTGGGTTTAAGCAATTCTTCACTGAGCAAGAAGCATGCAGGTTTCACAGTATCATTCATGTTACGATTCGATTAAACCTTGAGAAAGTTTAAGTTTATGTTGCAGAAGAGGAAAGTATGCAACATGCACTTGCACTATCAAAAAAAAAATTTTAAAAATCACTTATTCTGGGATCTGAGAATTCAAAGGTCATGTCTCTGAAATGGAATACTTCCACCGAGAATGACGAGCACAGTAACTTTACAGTAAGGAGCTGGCTAACTTATCTGGCTAACTCATCTCATTAACTCACCATAAAATAACACTGCAGGGCCAGAAACAGGGTGTTTCTCCCCACACACTAAACTCAGCTTGTTTCTTATTTCAGATCAGTATAAATCTGTGGTCTCGCCGCCAAGTGAAAGCTAGAATTTTGACATTTTCCATGGCTTTACAAGAACATTTGAGTCATATTCATTTTCAATATGGTTTTGACTGTGGTAAATATTAAACTCACAACTAATGAAAACAAGTGGGAAAACAGTGCCATCCCTGAGAGCAGCTAAGGAATCAATAAGGCTCTAAGCTGACTTCACTTTCTCTTTTTGGAATGAATATGAACAAGACAGATCAAACTTAAGCCGTGTCTTTGGTTTTTATAGTTTTTTTCAACCTGGATGACTTTGTAGAAACACTGTAAACTATTCCATGAAGTCTTTATCCAGGTGTTGGCCAGGAGACATCCAGTTCTGAAAGTCCTTCTGTGCCATATGGAAATGGAGATTTACTGCTAAACTTCTTTGTATCTTCTAAATCTACTTTTATTGCACATTTAATTTTCTCACAGAAGTTAAAGCTTTTACTCAGTTGAACAAACCAGTGCTCCTTTCCTGCCTCCCAGTGGATATTTTGCAACATGTTTAGTGTCCATTGTGGCTCTAAACTCTCCTCTCTTTGTCCTTCAGAGGTTAGACATTCAAAAATGACTGATCACATCCCAACAACGGGACCTGCTCCTTCCTCACTACAGTAATTGCTCTCATTTGAGTGGTGTGACTTTGTCTGTGCTGCAGTAATCAGCCCAAGAAGAAGGCAAATAGACTCGTTGTGCCGCGGCGACACACAGAAACTAATGATGTGTATCTAAAGTCAACACATGTTCCTTTGAGAAGAGCGTCTCTGATCAAAACTGTATCGTAAAACTGAAATATATCAAACAAATGAGTCTGTGTGTGTGTGTCTGTGTAAAGTCATTAATGCAACTTTGGTCGGTGCTTCACAGTGCTGGAAACCTGGAAAACCTGCAAAAGTTTAATTGTATTGCCCTGTCTTACCTGAAGGATTAGTGAAATGTGCAATGATCTAAAAGTATTAAAACATTTGCTTGCTTTTAACCGTTTTGAACTACTGAATTAATGTAGCAGTAATACACTATTTCAGCCACTAGATGTCACCCCAAGCAAATGTTAAAACAGTAAGTGGGCTTTAAATAACCTCTGATGCCCTAGTGACTGTACTGCTGCATGTGAAAGGCCATAAAACACAATAAATTGTCTTGAAGCGATGGAGCACAGCATGTTGAGCATGTCATCAGCTTATATTTTGGTAAACCAGAAGTCAGAATTATAAAAATGGAGACATTGTTTCATGATGATGAAATTTTAAAACAATCCTATCTATAGAAAGCTCTTAAAATAACATACAAATGTAGATACTGTGAATTCAGCTTCTCCTAAATCACAGAAATCTTAAAGAGATTTACTACAATGACTGGTGTAGAGACCTTGAACAAGACAGTGAATCCCTGTTAGCTCCAGGAGTGCTGCTGTGCAGCTGACTATATGTTTTAACCTTCATGTCGACAGCAGCGAGGAAAAAAATAAATGTCTCCTTCAGGGATCTATATACTATCACAGGATTACCATCCCTGCCAAGGATCATCAGTCATCTTTGACATGCTTTGGTCATAGCCACTGAATTTGTGCCAAGACTCTTTTTCTAAATGAGGTCCAGAAATCCTCCTGAGGGTCATTCGTTCCTCCAAGACCACCAGGCCACCACATGCTGTATGTTAGCATCACTTTAATCAACTCTTCAGTTGTGAGGCGGGCCGCTCACAGTAGCAGTCAACACAGTAGCGCTGGTCCCAGAGGAGAGCACCATGACAAGGCTTAGACAGAGGATCAGAAATGACCTCGCTGCATTATTTCCTTTGAAATTACCTCCCAGTGCCGTAGTGTAAAAGCCACAGGGGGAATATGCCTGGGATCCAGAGCTGTGATTAAGCAGGACATCACAGACCATCAACATCCTGCTTTATAGCTGCATCTATCACCATTATATACTGCTGTGGTGGGTCACGGTTGTGTTTGGCTCACATAAAGCCGAGTGTATACATAGTGTTTGTAAAGATTTCTTTCACTTCTTGGTGAAGAGTAGCTTGATAGAGAGCAGCTGAACATAATGTATGCTTTTTCACAGCAGTAGATAAGTGGGTATACAATAAAGTCAAGTTATTATTAGTCAATATGTGTACTGACTCTCTTAGTAAGCCTGGATTCATCCTGTCTCAGCATTTACAAGTAATTTAGGGCGTCATTCTGACTTATTCTTATATAGTGTTTTGATATTTTATATTTCAAACAAGCGATTCATTTAGGATGAGGAGGATAAGAACAGTCATTTGTTGCAGCTCCAGTTAGTCCAACCTGTAAGCTACTCTGCCAAACATCAATACGGAAATGTAACCCTTTGGATGACCCCATGAAAAGATCTTGCTAACAAGCACAAGAGCAGAGTCGTACGTCGACTGAGTGTCACTACAGAAGAAACAGTTCTTACGAGACTGGAAAGACACTGCAGCTCTGTAATTGGGGCCTGTGTTAGATCCACAGAAAGATAATAAAGACTATGTTGTGGATTGATATTCCTAAAAGAGATCTAGTGTGTAGAGCATTTGTTAGCTAACCTTGAAGAGACAAACCGACTTAGCATTAAGTTGTATTTGCAGAAAAGCTGAGTTTTCCCAATGTAATACAGCTTTTAACAACTCGGATTGTGATGGATTTATCGCTACAAGAGCAATAAATCCTATAAGCGATGCTGTGCTGCGTACCTTTGTGGCTGCTGCTGTTAATATGACCTTTCTCTGCAGACGTGTTACAATGCAGGAATAAGCTACTTTACTCTGGAAGATCAGCCCTGCAGGTAAAGATGTCTTCGCAACAGAGGCAGGCTAAGTGGAGTGAAAACAGAAAAGAGAGTGCTTCACCACACAAAATATTTCAGGTAACAAATTCTGTTTGGCATGCGGGATTACATGCTGTGAGTGCACAGACAGGGTGAAGAGCTCTCCGAAACCTCCACTAAATAAATCCAGACTTCACTTGAAACGCTCTCTCCACCCCCTCTGTCATCTTCTCATCCGTCTGAAGTCGGTACATGATGGCATGACCGACATGCACAGACACACACACACACACACAAACACACAGAAATGAAATCAAAGGAGTTACTTTGTGACTCTTCAGTTGTCGGAGTGAATACACTGACTGACTGGCTGAGAGCATCTGGCCAGACTATGTAAACAGGAAGCATAGTTTCCTTTAACAGCTCCTACTGAAGTGCTCTTTAGTACAGCACATAAAGTGACTGCTGCTGCTTTGCTCTTCCAGCTATACAGCCACTACACACATTAGAGTGAATATGCCTCTCCAGGTCTGTATATGGGCAACCATTTCCTCCCTTTAAAGCCGTCCCATATATTTATTCAAATTTTCATCTAAAAAGTCCCTCTTTCCTCAACACAGACTCAGCTTCCCTTTTACTTTTGCATTCAAAACTGTGCCCGAGATGATGTCTTAAAATGGTGCACTTGAGTACTCAGATGCAGCCAGGGACAGTATATGCAATAAAATGACGTTACAAAAGCAACAGTTTTTTCAGATGAGAAAAAGCAGGAGGCCCAGCAGCAACCCAGCACATATTCTCATTTCAAGTTTGTTGGGAAATGTCCATCAGAGGCTCTTTTACGATACATTACTCCCAATTCCAATGTTCAATGTTGTGGCAATGAAGTACAAATAAAAACATGTATCAGCAGTGGCAGTTCCAACATAGTTGACCGGATATTTAACACAAAGTAACTAATAGAAAACTACTA
>JAUZTA010000016.1:9787800-9802967 GCA_034780835.1 Ctenochaetus striatus | reverse complement strand
ATGTCTTCTTGGTTATCTCAGATAGCTGCAGTATGACGCTGCTGCTCCGAGAGAAGTGATACGCTCCAGATGGATAATGAGCTGACCTTCTCTTAAGACTGAGGGGTCTCTTGGCTGTCTCTAGAGGGTTTGTAGACTCTGACTTCCAGGCCTCAGGTTAAAATCTCTCCTTATATCACTCCACTGCTCTGTCTTTCTTTCCTTCTCTAACTTATCTTCTTCTTCTTCTCCTCTCATTCTTCCACTCTCTCTCCCGCCTCCTCTCTCTCTGGGGGTCTTAGAAGGAATGCTCCGGAGCAGGAGGGGATCTTACACAACAAACGTCCTGGCTGTGGCTGCACAGGGCTATTTATAAGTGACTGGTAATTAATCCAAGCTCCATCCAGTGTTGAGTCAGATCTTTTTTTTTTTCTTTTTCCCCTCTCACGCACATTTGCATGCATCAGGATATTTGGCCTATAGACACACGCTTACAGATGTGAACAAAAGCTGATGAAAATACTTTCGGCTCTGTCAACAAGCAGCTGTAACCCTAATTACAAACAAAGCGCCACAAACAAAGCGCCACACTGAACTATACATTACACACATATTCAGAAAGTCTATGACAATCTGCAAGACAAAGGCAGACATCTCAGCTAAACGTTTGTTCTTGTCTCCGAGGTCATTTAGATCAATTACAGTCAAGGCGAGCAGTTTTCACACTCTGACACTTGTGTTCAACATGTTAGCAATGTGTCACTGGTTTGATGCATTTTGACATGTTCGTGTCACTGCAGTGAGAAAATAAGCATCAATCAAAGGCTTCAGTGTCTTCAAAGAGCTTTTTTAGTTTGTTTTCCCCCACTTATGTTCCTGCGTGCGGTGAAGGACGGCATCAAAGTTCTTTCACAGTTCATCTACATTAAATTCAGCAGGATTTCCACCTTCTTTCTGGACGAGAATAATAGTTCGGAACCCCAGGAGAAACTATGTAAAAGAGGTATTTCTACACCAGCTGCATCCTGCTGTCAGCCTAAAGAGAACGGCAGGAGACCTTTTCATGCTTCCAAGCTGTGTCAAAATATACATCTGCAGCTTATAGTGCAGAGAAAAAAATAATCAGAGCAGCACAGGATGCTAACCTTTCTGTAGTTGGTGATACGCCGGTTGATGTGCTCCACCCTCTCGCCGCACATGGCGCTGAAGCGTACCTGCAGCTCCTCGGGGATCACATCACTGCTGAAACTCAACCTGCTGCACATCTGCACCAGCGTGTCGTCATTACGCGCCAGCGCCTCCAGGATCTGGTCGGAGAAAGGGCAAACAAAGGCAGGGATGATTCTCTGATACGCAAATGCCTCTAAAATCCCCCTTCGGAAAAACTAATGGGATGTAAATGAACAACCAAGTTCTTTTTTTTTTTTTATCGGGAAACAAAACAAAACTTGGCTGTAGGGTTGATTCCTCCACTGCATCTCATGAACAGTTTAATTTCCATTTGCTATTCATAAATCCATGGAGATAAACCCAGATTGTGATACATATGCCGCACGTATACAGACTCTGTGACTTTCCAGATGAGAGATTAGATATGAGGACGAAGAGAGACACAAATCTCCGAGCCGTCTTAATGAGATGCCCAATGGAGAGAAGGGAAAAGCAGGGGAGGGAATGCAACAGCAGACTGAAGCCCAAAAAAAAACCATACGCCTGACAGCATTAGCAATATTAAAATTCAAGATCACACAGATCTCAGAGGACATCGTGGACTGCTGGGGCAGATGTTTATAATAATGCTAAAATTACTTTCACTTTGCAGGGATGGGAAACTACTTACAGTGGGAGAGGATATGGCAAGTTTTATTTTCATGTATGTCGCTGGCTTTCATTTAAGAATTGAGAACAAAAGGCCTATAAATTTTAGATCAGTGGAAGACATGAACCCAACTTGGGATCTCTGCTAATTACCCAAGAAAAAGAGACATGTCGTTCATCATGGAATGTGGCATCTAAATGCTGCAAACTGCGTTTCATTTTTTCCACACCAGCGTGTGTGCATGTGTGAGGAAAATCTTTGCTTCTCTGTGCGTCTTCAATCAATAATGATCGTTCTGTGAACATCACCACTGGGATGTAAAAAGCATGCACTTAACCCAGCTGGGAACTAACAGGACTAAAATAAAGCTGTCAGTTTTAACTAGCATCAAGAGGCTCAATCTACACAGCAGGAGAGCTGTTGGCTGTAACCGGCTGTACTGAAGTACTTTAATACAGAAAAATTACACTAAAGAAAGTGTGGGAGATTTCAAGGAAAAAATCCATGACAAAGTTCTTGATTAGGAATGTTACTGATGCTCCACTTCTATCCAGAAGGGACACACATTAAACAATAATGATGACCAGATATAATTATTTTGAAGTTCTCCTCCTGTTGGAGTGAGAGAGAAGCGTTTTCATGGCTTGTTTGTCTTTATTGTTCTCCCTCACAAAGCTCAGCTCAGCTCTTTGGTGATGAACGCCAACAGCAGTGTTTATCACCTAATAGGTAATAAAACTCTCCTGCCGCCTCTCTTTTCTTCGCTTACAGTTTTTCACAGGCAGTTAGCATAATGTCAGAGAACAATATGTTTGCTTCGTAAATGATTATGTTCTGTTCCTCCCACGTTGTTAATTTTGTATGTAGCGCACACAGCACATGGCGCATTGCAGCTTTTATTTTACTTTACCCAGAGCTCCTGAACCCAACCTGTTCTGCTGTGCTGATAAACAAGTGATTCATGGGATAAAACACAAACACAATCTTCTGTTGTAAAATCATACTTAAATGGATCCTAAATCTTGAATCTGCTTTATTTGAGTATAATATCAAAGATATTGTAGTGAAAAGACAGGTTGTGCGTCTTTTTCTTTAAGGTATCTGCAGCAGAGGGGCTTTTCATGCTGCACTGAATGTCTGCATTTAGAGCAGACTAATTATAAGTTAACAAAGATCTTCAGCAAATGTTGTGAAGCAGAGAGAAGTACTTGAGTAAAGAGCAGATAGACTGTTGAAAAAAAGGAGCAAAAAAAGTACTTTAGCACTTGTTCCCTTAAAAGTCCACTTTTTCCACTTATGAGCTTTACTTGCAATGTGAAGAGATTACAAGCATCACCTTATTAAAAAAAGAGTAGTTTGAACTCCACATAGTTAAATCTAACAATAACCAGATGCTTAACCAACCAATCAGCCTCTATTCCAGTTCAGTTCAGTTCAGATGTCAAGGACCTTTACCTGGTCGCAATGTCTTAAATCCAAATGGAAAACAATGGAAAGCAACTGTGCTGCACTGATTCTTGTTACTAAGACAAAAGTGACAACATGTCATGATATAAACATTAGATCATAGGGTCATGCTCTACATTTACCACACTAATATTATGGACAGGTAAAGGTAGAGTACCTTAGCGGTGAGGCTGAAGAATCCTTTTGGTTCCACCATCTTTTCTAGAACGTTACACTTGATTCCAGCTGTGCTGTCGTACTCATACATCACTCCGTACTCCAGGTGGACGTTGTCTACTGTCAGACTTACATGGTCCTTCTTCCCGTCGATGATGGCTATAGTGTTGAATTTGTCCATCACCTCTGAGATTGTAAAAAAAAAATTCAGAAGAACAAAAAAAATGGTGCTGAAACTCATCACTTGTCACTCGCATGCAAACATGGAAACACACATTCATCACAAAATCTAAGCGCTGATTTTGTTCTGTAAGAAACGCAAAGAATTTACCACAAAAATGGTTCTCATCATCACACTCTCTGCCTTCTGGGAGGCCTCACACCACCGACTCTGCTGTTCATATAAGAGGAAGACCCTCTGCACTTGGCTTCCCTCCGTTACCCTCCAAAAATGATGACCGATCCCAAGAGAATTAAGTTAACCAGCCCTACGCTAACACGATGACTTAACACAGCAATAAATCCTGCTCCGATGCTGTTAGCTATGAAGCAAATAGCTTTCCTGTTTTACTTTCTCATTGGGATCCATAAATCATTGGGGGAGAATTAACACTTGATGAGCCGGAGGAGGCGGCTGTTCGCAGGCTAACACACTCCAGATGAGAGCGTTCAGAGCTGCGTCTGACTTGTTAACTGGAGACAGCGGCGAGGCTTGTGTTCCTGCGAAACAAGCCTGCGTTACATCCACAGACACCTTGAGCAGAATTGCTTTTCCCTGATGAGTAATTGTCGTTTAGTTTCTTGAGCATGTGTGTGTGTGTTTGTGCTACGGTGTGTGTGTGTGTGGTCACCTTCTACTTTACACTCAAAGCCGTCTCCGTTCTCCTCTGGAGCTGGTTTCTGGTTAGTTTTCTGGTTGTCCTCCTGGGCACTCTCAGTGTTGTTGTAAACCCATTTAATGGTATCTTGCTGCATTAAAACAAAAGAATTCATTGATGTTTTTATATCATAAAAATATGAAATGACTCATATACATTTTGTTCCTATCAAAAAATCAGTTTTTTAATCTATTTTAAATAGATACAGAACTGATTTAGGTCTCGACTCATTACAGTCACACAACTGTCAACACGTAGCCGCCTACTGCAGCATCACTTTTATCCCTCTGCTCTCACTCGAGGTTAACAGGTGGCATTTCAAGTGAGAGCAGCAACATGAGAAAAACCAAAACTCCGAGCACACACAACTCAAGTGTGTGTTTGTGTGCGTTTGTACAGGCTGAGGTTTGGGTTCGATGCAGCATGTTAAGCTGATTCTGCCCAGATATGGTGTGCAGTGTCACAGTTGGGTTGGCAAAGCATACAGTGAGAAGCCTTCACAAACATATGGGAACATGGCGCTTGGTGAGACCGCAAAAGCGAACCCATGCCAATCTCATCAACTCACTGGAGCGTAGCACACACAGCCCCCGTGTGCGTGTGCATGTGTCTCTGTGTGTGTGTGTGTGTGTGTGTGTGTGTGTGTGTCAGTGTCTGTTCTGTCCTTCCTCTCCACACCCAAGCTCAGGGTGTGTGTTTCTGCCAAGGCTGCATGCTGTGCCTGCCTACTGGTCTGTGGTCTTCTAGCGCTCAACAGAAAGCGGCAGAGAGGGAGGGAGGGCGGTTCCTCTGCGTCCAAACTCGATGTAAACCAGATCTCCAGTAGTGTTAGAGCCATGAAGTGCTTCATTAAGCCTGAAGTCCCTGCGGGGCTCGATTACAGTGACGCACTACACTTACTCACACCCACCCTTGGGTGTCTATTTTTCACACAATTTTCCCACCTTCAACAGGTGGACTAAGCTTGCCTTCTCCTCCTACACTCACCTGCTGTCAGTCTCTCTCCTAGGGGGAAAGAAAGGTTGACTTTTCCTCCATCTTTCTCCTCCCTCCCTTCCTCCATCCCTCTCTTTTTTTCAAGGATCTCACACACCCTGAGCTCCAGCCACCCCCAGATCCTTTCCCACCTCTCTCTGCAGCCTGCCAGTCTCCCACAGCAAGCCCACCGCTGTGAGCCAGGGGTCAACGCCGGAGGAGCCAAAACTACTATTATTTTTGCGTAATGACCCAAGAGAAGGAAAGAGAGAGTCAGAGAGAGAGAGAGAGAGGGAGGGAGGGAGAGATCTGAAGGTAAACGGGAGCTTGAAGTCCGCCTGCTATGTTTTATTCTCACGGTCAATTGTTCACCGGTTCCCCTCTTTTTCTGCACTTTTTGCGCCTTTTGCTCTTTTATGATCGCCCACACGTCTCCTCCTTCCAGTTTCATTGCAAAACTATCAGATCAATCAACATATAATTTAAATTATCTTAATTTTCCACCCGTATAGGTCATGGGAAATGAATGTGTGACCTCTGAAACAAACTTAATTGTTGAAAAGGCTTAATCTTTTCATAGGGGATTATATCTTCATAATGTTCACACACTCAGTATGATATCCCAAATATTGTGTAAGCTCTTTCTGCTTGAAATGAAATTTTCTCAGAAGTTCAGCATCTATTCGAGTTTACCATGCAGTTTATTCTCTTTTTCTTTCGCTCCTCCTCCTCTCGCCTCACCTGCGTGGGCCGTCTGTATTTCCTGCATGCAGTAACATGAGCGATGACGCTGGCGTGGCTCTCTTTGCTCACATTGATGCCGTTCACCTTGATGATGCACTGGCCCGGGTGGAGACCGGCGATGGCTGCCACAGTGCCTGGCGTGAGACGGAGACAAGCAAAGACAAGAAGGAGAGGCGTCAAGGGCAGTGCAGTTACTATTTCACATCATCATGCAGGTGAAAGCGGAATCCGGATGAAACAAACGACGGCACGTCCCAAAAAACAACTGTCACATCTTCCACATCCTGTACACAGAATTGGGTTGAACAACATTCCTTTTTCGTCTTTGTATTTGCAACTTTAGTTTCCTGTTTTGGCAGCTCAGGAGGAGTGTGTGAGAGAGGAGGGAAGTTGTTTATCTGGGGTAGACGAGGGCCTCTCTGAGGGATGTGATTCAGACCATAAGAAAACTTCAAGGTTTACAGCTATCAGAAGGAAGTGCACGACAGACTAAATATTCCTCCCATTTGTTTTTAAAGCTCCTTAAACACACACCATGCATACCTCACATTGTAATACACAGAATCTTTACTCCACTCACCAGGAGCTGCAAGAGTGAAATAGAGGGCTGTAGTTTCTCTAAAGTCTTAGAGAGAAACTATATTAACATGCAGGTCCACTGTACTTAATAATAGAACAGAAATACAGGCTACAGTCCAACATTAACAACAGCACTGATACAATACAGACTGGAAAACTACGGAGCAGGAAACAGAGCTCTAACAGTCATTATTATTGGGCCTCCTCTATTCATTTAAGCGTATGTAGATCTGTTTTTTGTTTCCCATCACAATCTGCTATAATACAGCAGCCAATAGCTCTGCATGTCTCGTATGAAAAGCAAACGAATCACCGCAGTCAGTAGGATTCAACCTTCGGGGCGGCAGATGTTATAGTACATGTTATAGTTGTTGTGATATTTCAGTGCCACCCAAAGTTTAACACGACTGACTGGCTATATTTGCTAAAACTAGTTCCACAAACTTGTAAAACCTGGAGACTTGAGTTAAAAGGTGTTGTTGTTAAAATTTTGGTATAAAATTAGTAGTGTATGCTCAGGGTTGATATGTAATTTGAAGTGAACAATGCAAATGCAAGAGTAAATAGCAGCTGTTAACTGAAACAGCATTAATCTGTTGCTATACTGAGGGCCAAACTTGTGGACTTGGATAAAAAAGAAATCTAAATCTTGCATTGTAAATACTTCTTATCTAGATCCGTTAATAAGGATTGGGTCAAATGATATGAAGCTGATTTTGCCATATTTTTAGCAACACTTTGACACAGTCATGTCTGGGGAGTTTAAGGGTAACTGCTGCTGAAATGTTACATGATGCACTTTTAACCAAAGAATAACAGACACATTAATTGTCAAGTAATCTCAAAGAAGCGCTTACAAGGATCACATAAACCACAGCCTATATGCATCGATAGTGCCAATTGAAAACAGTGAGAATTCATTTATTTTACAATGAATCTGTTTAGCAGCTCCTTGTCTCACCTCTTCATGTCTCTCAGTTTCTCTGCCACTAATTTGTATTACCTGCTCCTGTTGACCTCAGACACTAGGGGACAGCAGCTGTTATGACAATCCACGGGATCAGACACCTCCTACATCATCTGCTTTGTCTCGGGGGGATCAGAGCATCCACTTAAACACATTGCAGGTTCCCAGGCAACCACATCATCAGGCCAGTGCATGCACACACACACACACATACACACACACACACACACACAGAGGCACATTTCTACCCCGCTTTCCAACTCAGATTGCTTAAGAAAAAATAACAAGATTCAATTCCCCTGAGAACAACCAGACAAGGCCACGGATTGTTTTTTGGATTGGACTCTATCTTGTGTGAGCCCTGATAGCAGAGCTGCTAGACGAGCAGTGTGTGCAGGAGAAAAATGGGCATGAAGAGAAAAAAAAAGGCTGAGTGCTTCTCCATCAGGGGTCGCATAACCGCTAGGAAAAATGGGAAAAGGTACATGGGGCTTGTTGTGATGCGAAAAGTGACTGATAACTGGATAATACTCAGTTTTGGCAGCACCATTAACCAACCAGCTGAGCCACATGGAGAGCATGAGCGGGGAAAATTGGCCTCATGTGGCCAAGTCACGCACATCTCCCAGGACTGGTGGGGCAGCTGTTTGCCAGCTGGGCAGCAATAACAGAAAGGTGACAGGAGGCCTTTTCTCTAATGAAGCTAGGCAGCTCGAGTGTTGGAGGAGGCGATGCATTACCTCTCCCAACAGCATGGACCACAGAGGGGCCGAAGCCACGGATCTGGAAACCCAACCCATCAGCCGAGTCTGGGATCTTTACCGTCCTGGGGGACAAAGGGAGGCAAAATGGAAAAGCTAAAACAAGATGACTTTGACAAAATCTCTATAGTAGGACCTTTGGAAATATGAATGTATTAATGTGTGCATGTACAGATCAGACTTACTCTCTAGGTTTGGTGCTAACCAGCACTCTGAGGGGTCCCTTGCTGTTAAAACACTGCCTGAGGAGAACTTCCACTTCAGAGAAAGGCCTGAGGAACACCAGGTCTCCATTTATGGCAAACAGCTTCTTCCCCATCTCCAGACCAGCCATCTTACAGCCGAATATGAGAAGAAGGAAACAGAAAAGAGAAGGTGATAGAAAGTTTTGAGTAAAGCTCCAGGATTTATCTTCATACACAAGAAAATGTCTATTTTTTTTTTTTGCTCTAAGTTAACTTTTCTTATATAAAAGCATCAATATTCCCAAAGGATTTCTATATAACACAAAGGAGAGCATACACAGTCCAGTCATAGGAGACAATATGGGATTACTTTTATCTCCGAGTGCACAGCTGGATCCCGTTGTGGATTTTCGTTGTTGCAGACTGAATATTTAAAAGCAAACACACACAGCGCCAGTCTCTATGCAATCCAGACCTTCGAGACGCATTCAATGCTTCTTCAGGGCTGGAGGAAATTACTGGTCGTGCGCTCAGATTGATCACATTTGCCTTCAAACTCCTCCGTCCCATTTTATCCAGATGAAAGATAAACACCAAAGGCGACCTCAGAAATATGGCACCCTTTAATGTGCGTTATTTCTGCATGAAAACGTCTGCAGTGTTAGCATCAATGCCCATCAAGACAAAGCAGGTTTAGTTTAGGAAACCTTTAAAGATTAATGTTTTTATGACCGATGAGCAAACCACATTCTGACAACAAAAGGCTTCTGCTGACTGTAATAAAGACAGTGCAGCTTCGCAGAATAACTTCTGGAAAAACTAATCAAATACAGCTAAGACGACACACTGAAACACACACTGAACAACATAAAGCCAAAAACTTCCTTGGATCTTGAGTCTAACTTTGTTACAGCATGGATTTGCTTTCCAATGTACGATAATAAAATTTAATCCATTCAGACAGAAATAGCAGAATTAATAACAACATAATTTTGGAAATCAATTAATCTAATAACACGGTTGTGTTCAGTGGATTTGCTGAGACAAAAATTGAATCCATGATGCTTAAAAATAAAGTTTAACTTTGGAGAACTTTAATGGGCAAGTTTGTGTGGCTGACTGCAGTTAAAGTTCACTGCAGTCTATGATTTTGACAGGCTGACATTAAGATAATGTCTGAGCTGGACTGTTCTAAATGAAGGAAGTCACTTCATTAGTTGTCCTGCATGTTTAACATTATATTGCTCTTTATATTGTGGTACAAACACACATATGCTGTTTGAGTGTGTGTGTCCTCACCTCAGCTGGGGAGCCCTTCTCCACTGATTTGATGATGGGCACTCTGTTCCTCTCTTCCAGAGTGAAGCCATAGCCTCCATCACTGGGCCTTATCTGGGAAAAAACAACACATTTCCCATCAGCGAAATTCCAAGCCAGCAGACCAAAACACTTTAACAGAGCACACACACACACACACACACACACACACCGGGAGAAGATACTGGTGCAGACAGATAGCAGCAACACTAGTATTTGCTCTCTCCTTTGAAAAGACTGCTTACTGAGGTACAAAATGGACTTTTGCAGTGTTGTGACTTTTCTCTCACACAGCTGTGTGCTTCATGATGATTAACTGCGCCCTTAGTTTGTTCTGAGCTGTGTGTGCATTAAAGCCAAGGTGCAGCGTATCAGACAGACTGAGGGCTAATCAGTCGATAAGCCACAAAGGGAGTAGTGTGAGTGAGCGCTCACCAGGAGAGACTTGGAGATGACGTTCTCAACTATTTTCAGGTCGTGCTTCATTGGTTTGTGTTTGGTGTTTGAACCCTCCATCTCCTCGTCGGCAAAGAAACGAAACAACAAGGGCTCGTCCTTGAATTCACTCTTTTCCAACACTGAGGAGGGAACAACCGAGTCATGATGAAAAAATGTCAGACACACAAACAACTGAAGTGAAACTTGCTAAACAATCACAATTCTGGCAAATAAAATGTTTTTGAGGGTTCTTTGTTCATTGGTTGTCACCCTCTTTTTCTAGGTGGCAGTTTGTTTCAGGATTTAAAATCACTGATCGGGCTCTTGCTTGAGTTACGTAACCGATCACAGTCTGCGGTCATCAAGTCTGCAGATATTTTGACAAAGCTAAGTTATCTCAGCTATAGTATTTTTTGACATAAAATGATTGGAAAAGTATACAATGACTGCTTTACCTCAGAACTTTCATGCAACTTTGCCAAATAAAAGGATGAAGGACTTACAAATTGTAGGGAATGGTATGAAAACAAACAGATGCTTAGGAATGTAGAAAATGCATTTAAATTTATACATCGCAGAAACATGAACACATGGCATTTATCCTTTTTTGGACACAGGGAGAAGCTGCGGAGCTCTTCATACTTAAACATTTGTGCCTAAGAAGTAGAATTAAAATGAGCTTACAAATTGTTTTGCATTACTTTAATAGGTTTAAACAGTATTAGTTTAATGCCAAATGGAGCATGCTCAAGCTCGTAAACATCATGCGCCCAAGAATGTACAAGTACACACCGAGAGAGAACGGAAGACGCCACGTTTATGTGGAGATATCGCCTCTGAATGAACTCAGTCTCCACAGCAACATAACGCCTTCACCAAGACTTCAAATTTTAAATGAAAAAAATAGCCCTGAGGGGAAAAACAGATTTTCCCTCACTTCACTCCACTCAAGATCAGATAGACTGCCAATAGTTTTAATAGCTACATCGCCAGGCCAAATAACTTAGTGGCACAAGTGGCCCTGAAGGCTGTGGAAGTGGGGGGGAGATCTCATGGCTTGGACCGCCATGTTCCAAAGACGTGGGGGTAATTTGTAGTTTGATGCCTCAGCTGTGGGTAGTTCGGAGCGGTGACATCATGGAGGTAAGGGCAGAAATGCTGTGACTAATGCAGCAGTGTGTATGATGTGGACTTTGGCACGAGGGAGGCGCAGAGTTAAAAACAAGTCCGCCTCGCATAAACAAACTGTCGCCATGGCTACCGAGCATTTTGCACTTTAAGCCGATAAACACGCGTGTGTGTGATCCGCCAAGTTCTCACAGCTAAGGCAAACCATGCATGTACCCGAATGCACACCAGAACGCATGAAGTTAATGATAGTATGCATGAACACAGTCATATCCCAAACCACAAACACACACACACACACACACACACACATACAAATCATTCACTGGATTGGAAAAAAGATCTATTTCTGCAGAGTGTAAAAGGGATCATGAGTAGAAATGGAAAGATAACAAGAGCGGTTATGTTCTAAAACAGGATGCTAAATTCCAGGCGCCCACTGTGTGGTTTCTCCAAAGCATTCAACCCTCATTTAGTCAATGATGGAGAGGGTTCCACGGTTTGTGAACAGAACGATCTAATTTCTCTCTCTTTCTTTTCTTTCTTTCTTTTTTTTTTAACTTTTTTGGTGTGTTGAAATCCACAAACTGCTGTACCGTGATGCATGAAGCCATTGTCGCACAGCTCCACCCCCAAGATCAACGCTTCCTCCCTTGTTCTGCAGTCGCCCTGCACCAGAGGAGACACAGAAAAGGAAGAGTGAGTGCAGCGGAGAGAGGAGACAGAGTTAAGGAAAAGGAGAAATTGGAGTAAATGAATCAATGGAGAAGAAGCGAGAGAGGATGAGAGAAAGTGAGGTAGCAACGGAGACATAACAATGGACAAAAATGTCACACACGACTCTCCTCGTCTGCATCCAAAAGCCCAAAGACCAGAGGAGCCACTCCATGTTACATCTTAAACAGCTAACAGCATGTCTAAACAGACTGACAGCTCTCCAAGTCCCACTGCAGATGTGAGAGTACTGGCCTGGGTCATACGCATTCATATGGACTCACACACACACACACACACACACACACGTGCACTTACATGCACACACAAACATGCCATGTCTGCCATTGATTCTGCGGTGGTGGCCATATACATTTCATTTCTTTGTTGTCATCTCGAACACAACCATCAATCTGTCAACCTCAAAGCTTCCTGTCAAAGTCAATAAAGCTCAGCTGTCGAATCAATTCTGCGTTTCTTTCTTCGTTTCCTTTGGGCTCCGCAGAGGGCCTCGAGTCTGACGGCAAGAAACACTTTGTTGTCTTAGTTTCTTTCCTCTTTTGAACAGTTAAAGCTCACCACAGAAGAAAAACATAAGACACAAATTAATGAGTTTTGTGCTGCTTCTTAGAAAGAAATTCACATTTAATTTGCAACAGTTTGAATTTCCATTTGTAAGTTTTAATTTCTTTTTCAAAAATTCTCTTAAACATTCTGACTATTTTTTATTTTACAATTCCTCTGAAAGTTGATAAACAATTATATAACTTGGTTTTTATTCAGTTTTAGGGTTTACCTGTGCAATGAGCCAGTCTATCAGTTTGTTGGCCATCACCACTGATTTGTAGGTTCGCAAATGGTAGTCCTTATCCCTGTGGGGGAAAAAAAAACAAATAAACATGAGAAGAATTAATTTAAAAAAAGTAATATATTCTGCATTTAAACTTAGATTGTGCCATGTTACTTTTCAACTTTGTGATTTCACTATAACTGAATTAAACCCAGATGGACAACATGCAGAGAAGTAATTCCTTGGTCTATTTAAACACAATGACTAAAAGAGACTAATAATTTCCACTGTCAGCAAGGCATGTTCACTTTTCAGGCTCTGATAGTTGCGTCATAAATCTAAGTGAGTTTCTGACAGTTGGTGACAGCAAAACAGCATTCCTGCGAGCACGGCTGGTTACGGCCCCTGCGGCGTTTGGCACTGGGGTGCCCCACGTCTGTCCGGTGTTGCTGTTCTCAGCCTGACCAACGCAGTCGCACAGACTCCGAGAATGCCGTCTGAAATGGAGCCGTGACTTTCCCATGAACGCAGGGCCCCCCCCCCCCCGGGGAAGGGAGATGTGGAGGGGCCGGGCTGCAGGCAGGGAAAGTCCAGAACCACCGTGACTTACACCACTCCACCATTTCCACCGCATGCAAACACTCACTCAGACACACACGCAACCGCACAAGCACACACGCTTACACACTCACACACACACACACGCACAGTTCAGACAAGTCAAACATGACATGTGGGCCAAGTTAAAGTCCAATCTCAGCTGTCTGGTGCTTTTCAGAGAGGGAAGCGTGAGAGGCCGAAAGCTGCCCTGTTTCCTCCACAGCGGAACTTTCTGTTGCGTAACTGCATCTGACAGCCTCTGTTGGTCTCTGATGAGGACCATAGTGCTGTTATTAGCCGGTGAGGCGCATTGCCCTGCCCTTGCCATGCATAAACCACTTGGACCAGAAGGAAAAGCGGAGGCCAGTTTTTCCTTGGAATGGGATATTGGACGCAGCGCGAATGGGGCTGCAGCGGCTGGTGCACAGTGAGGCTGTCAGAGTGAAAAATTGGGGGTAAACAGCGGTTCAGTGGGCAGCCATATGTCCGGCATGAGGAAACAGCAGTTTGAGGGGAAAAAAAACAGTGAAGTTGTTTTTAAAGTTGCTGTCCGAGGAAGAAAGTTTTCCTTGACATTTTGTTGGGAGCAAATTTATGACGAAAGCGAATGTTGCATTTTCAAGGAATTCCTGGGAATAAATCACACAGAGAAAACTGAAAGTTCAAGCTTTAATCAGCTCCTCCGCTTCCTGATGAATTACTCAAGTACGCTGCACCGTATCATTGGTTATTTTGAAAATTCTACACTCCATCCATAAATATTGAGTTTCTGGAGGGCTCCTCAGCATAATGAAGAAGACCTATCAATATTTCTCTGGGGCTCGACTGAAACGCTACTTTTTCCTCTCTGCATGAACATTATGAGATCACTTCATTGTATTTCGTGGGTTTACAGTCTTCCCTTAAAAAATTAGTCTCACTGCATTGTTAATTTAGTTGTACACAGTGTAAGCCTGCAGTGGACATTTCAAACTGCTCAACGGATCAGATGAAGTGGATGGATTTGCAGATTTCTTGTAAGGAGAGCACAGGCCTCAGGGTGGCACAGAACACACACACACACACACACACACACACAGACACACACTCAGATATACACACAACACACACACACAGACACACATTCAGATACACACACACAGAGACACACTCAGAGACACACTCTCTTCATTTCCTTACGTTTGCATCCGGACGAGCTGAAGCCGAAGAAGTTCGCCTCGCAGAGCTCGCAGTGACGGCCGGTGACGCCGGGCTGACACTCACACTGTCCTGTGATGATGTCACACTGCCCGTTGGTGGAGCCAATCGGATTACAGTTACACCTGTGGCAAAGAAGAAGGTGAAGTTTAAAAAGACGGGAAGAAGAGGCAGCAGGTCAGTGGAAACTTCTCCTGCTGCAGTGATGCTGCAGTGATGGAGGCGCGCTGACCGTTCGCAGCCGTTGCCGCTCTGCAGGTTGAAGAATCCCGGCTCGCAGGCGCTGCAGTCGCGCTCGGCGACGTTGGGGAGGCACTGACACTGACCGGTGACCTGAGAGCAGCTCGTCTGACGGCCCACGGTCCCGAACGGAGAGCAGGAGCAGGCTGAGGAGGAGCAGGGCGAAGAATGAGCACGAAACTAAAGGTGATCGCCAACTAAGAATCGTCACTCTGAAACTTTGATGAGGTTTC
>JAUZTA010000016.1:9740531-9752095 GCA_034780835.1 Ctenochaetus striatus | reverse complement strand
GCAACTTTATATCTGCTCTCCACACCTTCAAAATTACTTTTGAAGATAATCCCACAGTTGTGCATTTAAATTGCAAGCTTTTTTTTCTCAAATTTGCCTGAACTTATGTAGGAACAGTATTTGTTGTTCTAAATGGCTGATGTGCTACAATTAAGCAGAATACCTCATGTAAAAAGCCATAAAAAATCAGTATTTTAACCTCTCTTAGATAAAATCTGGGAAACACAAGAGAAACACACCCACTGCCCTCTGAAAAAGTGGTTGATATTAGGTGTAACTATCCCGGCATTCCCGGATCAGAACAGAGTTGCCTTGTAAGGATCAGTCACTTCTGAAATGAATCCCAGTTTCAGCACAACGGGGGAGATGAAGGAGGGGTGGCTGCATTCCCCAAACCCCCACCACCGGGGCAGAGGACACATTCCCTCCTCCATTTCTCCAGTAATGCCACTTCTAAGAAAGGCCAGATCGAGCTCCATCCCCTCCCTGGTCCCTCTGTCCTCCATTGGAAACATCTGGGCAGTGGGAGCGAGGGAGGGAGGGAGGTCAGGGTGTGCATATTCATACATGTGGTCTGGGAAATAGCGCTCTTAATGACACAAAACACAGTGCCTCTTCGACCCGACTTCCCTGCAAAGTTCCCATCATACTGAGAAGCTGAAACTGCCGAGGAAGCACGACAGAGGCCATGTGAACCAACAACCCTGATCACATCATATCAGTGTGCTGACTGCGACAAATTTTACTTTTTACATCCTCAATAGGCACCACTGCCTTCGTCAAATATGTCTTGATTACCATCTTTACACTGTGACAACTTTTCACAGAGTTCGGGTTAAAACAGGGGACATTGCCAAAGGTCCCCTCTGTCTCTCCTGTCTCTGAGGTTAGGAATTATTTATGTATAACCATCGAGCTGACAGCATATCATTCCTGTGTTGCAGCAGCCGAGCATAACACTCGGTGCGCAACCCCAGATGTGTTGCCAGCTGAGTGCCAGTGGTTTTCATTTGAGTCCACCTGTGTCGTCCTTGGCAGGAATCCCCACCTCTGGATTTGATCAGAAGTTGGCAAAGGAAGCAGCAAAAATGCTCTCCTGTATTTTCAGTGCGTGTGGGAAGTGGAATAATGAAACAGATAGAATAGTAATGGTGTGAAGCACAAGTTACAAGCCAGAGTGTGACACAGACACAATGAGCTGGAATACACATTCTTAGAGAAGTTTACCTTGATGAATTAATTCTGTTCTTTATCCCCTTGGACTGAGACTGTAAACCCAAGATATACATGACAATAAACTCTGCCTAAGTGGTACAAAAATATGTGAGAATGTGTTCATTTTAAAGAGAACACACTTGTCTGAAAACATTTGATCAGACAAACCACTCAGAGGCTCTAGCTGACTATGAGCATGCTGAATAAGGGATTAAACATCACACTGGCTGTGCAAGAACTAAAGCCCTGCCATGCCTCTTTGTGCCAGCTTTCCCAATTTCACACTTGCATTCTGAAAGTTAATATCTCCATCGGAGGGATGAGTTCAGGGTGCATTTACGCACTTATTACGCACTTGAGATGTTTTTTTTCTTCTGTTAGACCTTGCTCGCATTGTTAAAAGACACAGTGGCATGCAGGGGAGTTTGTACTGCAGGTAGTTAACATGTAACAGTGGACGGGTTGCTGCTCTGGAGCCTGATGCACCATGCATACTAAACAGGTTGGATGTTTTTGTTAGTTTTGCTTTGGGGGTTCCCTTTTTGTTATTTAGTAAAATGTGAAATTATGTGTCGACTCTGGGTTGGATTTCTTGTCAAAACTCACCGAGAGAAACTCCAGCGTCCCAACATAATCCCGTTCAGTCTTTAAAAGTTCATTTAGGACGCACACTCGTAACCGCAGCTGTTTCTCCAAGTCCTTCCCGCTTTCAGCTCTGTGCTCACTTCTGCTCTCCTCAGTCATTGTGAGTAAATGAATGCAAAGCTTATTTCCCTTCGGCAAAGTTTGGCATCACAAAAAAACAAACAGGTTCTCAGATGCGAGCGTGTAAAGTTTGCAGCATGATCAAAAACTCAAGTGGCAAGCCGGACTGTGCGCTGCGAGTTAACGAGAAGTGTAATAAAAACAATGCCGAAATAATGAGAGAAAACCAACAAAGTTTTTAAAAAACGAAACAAAAACAAAGGTGGAGATTCAACTACAACGTGAGACAGCTTCCCACTGAGGAGGGGACCACAACTGGGCACCAGTTTCAAAGTTGAGTCCATGTGACTCAGAAAGTCTTCATCCTGATCCAGCCTCCCTACAGCCTTCAATACAGAGGAGGACCACTATCAAGTTGACCAGAAGATACGGTACAACTTCCGGTTTCTACTTTCAATATAAAATAACAGCAACAGGTTTTGAGGGGAAAATGTTAAAGCAAGTCGATTTCACTGGTCAGCATGATTGAAATTTCTAGTAAAAATGTTTTTAAAAAATACTGGCAGGAAATTGAGTAATGTGATGCCATGTGATTCTTCTCTTTGACACTTTTCATTTCTTTTGTTTGAAGAACAATTACTGTATATCCGGATTTACTGCAGATATATTCGATCAGCTTGACACCACTTTATCCAGGACAGGACAGGAAACTGTTAAACTTATTTATGTCCTCTTTCATTTAACTAATTTCTCTGTTACTGATGATGCAAATTGTTGACGAAAGTATCAAAAGGTTTCATCATAGTTTTTGTAACAATATATAAGACTGTTTTTGTTTAGTTATCGTTTCCTTTATGTCGGTAAAATAACGTTGAAAATTATTGAACCAAATTGTTTTTACGCTGAGGAATATAAAGGGGAAATTTAAGTGTTTCTCAGTAACTTTAGAAAGCCTATAAAAGAAGCCTCGGGGCTGCCAAGACCGAGCTGAAACCAGAGTGTCACTGTAAAAGTTAACCGTGCAAGAGATGATGTTGTATTGCCTATTTTATTTGCTTTCTTCCGTTTTTTAATTAAGCACACTAGTCGCTTAATTAAGTTATAAAGTCAGTCATAAAAATTGGCTTACATTAGGTCATTCAGGTGCAAAATGGCTTTTTTTCAGTATCTTTAAGGGAAACTGCATCCTTCCCAACAACATCTGTTCTTTAGATGAGTGAAAAATTCCACAACAGCACAAATATGCGAAGGTTGTGCATCTCCCATCAGTAGACAGATAGTTGTTCAATGATACTCCTGCATGCCTGATACACTATGTGTGTAAATTCATATGCTGTGAGTTTTTATGTAAATGATTGTAAATATATGCGGAAAGCAAACGTACATTATGTGAAGGTGAGTCACAGATGGATCTGCTATGCAAGAGGCCAGAAGTCCTCACAGGTTGAGCTTGCGCACAGATTCAAAAATAACTTCCGCACAGGCAGCAGGAGAGACTATCTGTGGACTGTGAGCTTCTGGTTCTCTTAACAGGAGATGAAATATTAGAGGCCTCAGATAAAAGAATGAGTTGTAAGAAAATAGTTCAGTGGTTTCACAGCATTGCCATATTCTTATAATCACTAAAACTTAATCTAAATATATCCTTTTTATTTGTTTTGGCATGAATACTTAAAGCATGTGCTTGTTCTGGGTGTAATTAAAACAGTCTGGTTTTTCTAACAGAAAAATAATAAAATAAAAACTAGAGTAAAAGCATTTATAAAAGCGTTTTGTCTTGTTAAATATGTATGCTGTCTGCAGCAGATTGTCTTTGCATGGTGTTTTTCAGGTCTGACTTTGGATCTCTCTCTTAATTAAGCAAATAGAAACAGATGCTTCTCGCACCACAACACATCTTAAAAAAGCTGATAATGTATGAATCCTTGTAGACTAGATCCACTTCTCATGCTGCAGTTAATGTTTGCAGGAAATATGGGTAAAAATGATCATGCAAAAGTGCAGAGAAACACTACACATGCATAGACAAAGGTACATACAGAGCCATGCACAAAGGTCAGTCAGGGTGTGTTAAATAGGTGGGAGCCATGTTTAACCTCCCTTCTTGCTCGCTGCTAACACTGCAGTGCAGGAACAGCCACTTGAGGTGTTTACTTATTGAAATATACGCAGTGCGCAGGGTAAATAGAAACACAATCAACTCTAAAACCTGCTTTAATTTCACCAACTTTAAAGTTTGTTGAGTGGAATTTAAAGGGAACCATTTGCAGACCAGAAAAAAAATGATTCACATCCCAACAAGAGGAGGTTATTTTAACTCCATTCTGCAGCAAATTCATACATTTGGTTCCACTGATATGTCATGCATCCTCGTATATGCAAGAGAATAGTCTGTCTTCTTGAGCACATTTGCCTTGAGAGAAAATAAATTCAACTGATGACTACAACCCTAATTTATCAGCAGCAGACGAAGTCTCTCCTTTATAGAGCTGTTTTATGTCTCAATTACACGTTAGTGTCAGTTTTGTGAGGTGATATGAGGACATGGCTCTTAAACTTGAGTAAATCTTGACATACAGTATACCCTGGTGGTTAAATGTAGCACTGCATGCATGTATTTTCTGATCATAAAGTTTTGTGCTGTACTGCTTCTTTGTTGCCGCCAGAGAGCGCTGTTGTCTTTGACTTAAAAATCCCACTATGAAAATACAGGGGGTTTCCATCCAACAGAGCTGTGGATCAGGCCTCATAATGGGTCTCTTTATTGACAAAACCATTCGAAGTCTGAATGAGCATGGCTCCGGGGGCCAGTGTACTAAAATTGGGTTCTGGTCTGAAAAAAAAGCAAAGAAACCTTGACGACATTTGCGGTAGACCTACTCAATTATGGTTTTATATTAGCCATTCCAGTGCAGGTAAACTTCCAGACCCTCACATTTTATTGCTCATGACTTTGGTCTGTGGAATTAACTTCTATTATTTGTGGTTTAGTGCTGCCGGTGCCTCGCTTTAGGGCTGCCAGAAAAATGTTCTGTCCCTCTCATTGGAAAAGTAGTGTCAGTGTCAGACTGATACGAGCTGCTTTTTAATGACTTTTGCTCCTGACATCAGACACAAGTGGTGATGTGTTCATTTACACTGATATGATCATGTTAGTCCTCATTTACAACCATCAGATGTTCAATGAGTCAGCTTCTGGCAGCCAAAACCAACATCCCCACATCACATACTGAATCCTCATTTTGTCTGTTCAACATGTTATTGTCTTTTGTTCAGATGTAGTCCTGTCTATTCACAGGGCAGATGGAGTGCGATGGGGAGACTGAGGTGGATTTTTAAAATCAGTCAGGTCTCTTTCAGACAAAGCTGTATTTATGTAAAGTCCCTATCATTTAAAGTTTCATTGCTCACTGCTTTTTTGCAAGTTTCTGATGTCGTTTCATCAGATTTTAAACAAATGTCAGATATCACCATGCATTTGTAGATGTAGTCCAAGTTTCCAGACTCAGAGATTTGCCATCTCCACGCAGTGTGACTTCATGCACCTATAGAACTCTCATCTATAGACTAAATCATTTTTGAAAGAGAGACTTGGCAATTGGACTTAATGAGGATGATTGGATTGATTTTCAGTTCACTCTGTATTTATCCTTAATTGGTCTCATAAATACTGTTTAAGAGTTTTCATAGACTTTTATAAACATGTTAAACCATCAGCATTAAGCAAATTCAATTACCAGGTCTCCCCAGGGTGTACTAAATGTCTTTTTGGGAGGGTAATTCAGTCTAAATTAATTACATTTTTTAGTGCACTATAAAGTTTCACCCCCTCACTGCTCATCACTAATGAGACCTTTGTACTTCTGAGTTTAAACTGTTATTATAGTAAATCTAAAGGTTTGCGAGATCTGACAGCAAAGCAGAAAATATTTATTTTTCTAAAACATTTAACTCCCCCCCCCAAAAAATCAGAAATGTATGTTTTTTTCTCACGCATTACATACGTCAAGTTGTGCTTTTGCAATCCTCCAAAGATTATTTAACGAAAACGTGGAAAGAAAAACCCTCATTTAAAGCCAGAGAGGTTGGAACAACTGGCATGTCATAAGAGAGCAGCTCTTCTGTTTTCATGCTGAATAATCTAAGCTCACTTGATGGTTGGAGCAACAGTTTAAACAAAGAAAAGCTCTTCAGAAATCCTCTTCCACTTAACTGCCTCTTCTCTTGTTCTTCAACCGCTGTGCTCTGCTGCCAAGGCTCCTTGTTTTTCACTTTGACTCTTATTCCCAAACTCCACTGATTTCTATTATCGTGAGCAAGTCCTTGTGCTTTGTAATCTAGCAGATGAAAATCTGTGGGCTGCAGATGTCTGAGCAAAGCATGGTGTAACCCGTGTTTCATCTATGATCTCACAGTGATGGATGATTGCAAACATAAATCTTTGTCACTGAGATGAACTTCCCCTTTAGTCCCCATTCATTCGTTCATTGTGAGAGTGACTAATTTTTTTTTCTGGCTGCCAAGTGCTCCACTTTGTACTGCTTCCCAGACTGTGCACCATCTTTTAACCAGCTCCATTCTTTTTCTTTACTTCTCCCCGCTGGGTTAAAAGGTCATGGATGTGCACTCACAGCTCTGCTCAGGGTCAGCCGGGATCGCTCAGATCCGAGAGGAGCCCTAAAGACATCACAAAGAGCTGCAGTTAGCCCCACAGTTTGACCAGACCCCCCTCCCCTCCCCAATCGCCACCACAACTAGTGCGAGCTCCACTCACACTCACACTCACACTCAGACTGCATGCTTATCAAAGAGCTCATTCACGCCCGTTCAGCTCAGTTTGAGACTCAGCAAGAAACACGGTGATTTACTGGACCTCTGTGCCGCTCTAATATTGGACAGCAATAGACTGAGCTCTCAGAAAGATGCTTGGCTCTTCAGCTTCCCGCAGACCGCAGCCCAGAGCAGTGCCACACGCCGCCCAGGTCTGCGTTCCTGTGTGTTAAAAATAACACAGAGACCATTACACCGACTCCCGCCGGTGCCCTCAACCCACGTCTCCGTGCCCAACATGTCATGCTTAAATGGCCGGCCAACGTAACGGCCTTTACATGTGAACGCTTTCACGCTCCCCGCAAATCCCTGAACATGATATACATGGAATGCAAAGCAAGCATTTTATGAATAATCCTCTGTGTGCAGCTGTCGCGGTGCTCAAAAACACTTCAGTGTCTGGTTTTATGTTATTTTTGAAAAATAGTTCTGTCAGAAAAACCCCTATTCAAACCCCTGTACATTCAATTTAAGTCCTGTCGACATTTTCCTATAAGGAGGATTTAAACCAGAGGTGCGTTCACTGAATCAACTTTGATGTGCTGATCTCCTCACAGATGTCCAATAAATACACAATTACTATCAATTTAACCCTGATGTTTTTTGTTAACTTTTGCTTAATTTTTTTTTCTCCGTTTTTGGCGTTCCACAGGGCACATTAATATGAAATAATTGCAAAAATAACTTATTGTTTTCTCTCAGTTTTTGACATTTTATTTACATAAAATATGTAGCAAAGGGAGACAGAGCTCCTCTCACAGGATTGCTGATTTAATAAAGGTGATGAATTTTATGTTTTAGGCTGTATAGACTATGCACAAACAAGAGTATGCACAGACAGAGAATGCATTGTAAGTTATTTTAGCTTAAATTCTGACGATGTGTTTGGGGTCAGACTGTGGCCCCCACAGAGGTTTAGCTGTTATAAAACTGTAGGTACAGAAATCTAAACAGATTTATTTGAGATTTCCTCTGTGAAAATCCCCTGTGTTTCACACTGAATTAGCGCTGAGGCCAGACAGAGTAAAGCTATAGTGAGTTTCTGAATTTCTGAACTCTCATTAAAGGTTGAAGGTATGAAGTATCAGCGTTTTAAAAATTCAATATTTGTCTGTTTTTTAAACTGTTAATGTGGTGTAAGATAAGAAATATGTTCAAGTAGTATGAAGCACTCTCTAGGTTGATCATATTACAATTTTATGATTAATTTTACTGAGAACATTGCAGAATACAATGCTAGCAAATGAAAAAAGGCTGCAAATTTCTTCAAGTCTTGATTCTATCATATGTCAACAAGTAAAAGAAAACATGCAGTTTAGTTTTTTTATATCATGAAGTCTTCAATTACAGCAAGCTCGCAAAGAGTTTTCATCTTACAGTTATGATGAATTTTGGTCTTGAGTTTGTATAATCATAAATCTTTTAAAGCTTTCTGAGGTTAAAATTGAAGACAAGACAAGCCCAACTTTAAACCCACCCTCAAGACAACAAGCTATTTATTGCTCTGCTTATTTGAGCACCTGCGCTCTGTAAATATCATTATGTCAACTCTCTAATTGAGAGCCTGTGTCTACTTAACCACATCTTGTACATTTGAAGTGGGTGTTGTCAAAAAGCAGCATTCCTGTCCTGTCTACTGTAACGCCTGTCTGTTTCAAAGGGGACGTTGTCGGAGGGTGCAGGGAGTGTTTAGAGTCAGTTGTACAGTAATTGGGTGTAAAACAGGTGGCGCGCTGTTGACACTGGAGAGAAGCATGTGAAAAATGTGCTGCTGCCATGCAATCACAAAAGGAAAAGGCTGGCAGTTGACTTAGACATTTAATCACTGTGTTGGGTGATAAGTAGAGGATCAAACGGAGGCACGAAAAGCCTGGAATAACAGGGAGGGTCACCTAAAGCTCCACAGAGGGAAACCTGGTGGAGTCGGGCCAAGGAACAAACAGAGCGAGTAGCTGGTTATCACACTGGCTTTTGGCTTAAATGCAGGTATAAGAGGACAGGAAACTGAGGATTCAGGAGCTCTATGTACTTTTAAAGTATGGATGTATAAATCTCCATAATGTTTTGGAGCTATTATTTTCCTCCTCTCCAAGTAGAGCATATATTTCTTTTTTTGCTAGTCAAGTTTGGTTTGGTTAAGGTGGGCTACATGGTGCTGCAATAGAAGAAAAACTGGGACGTCCTAAATGAATATTTAGGACAAACACACATCAGAAAATCATCAGTTATGTGCAGATAACAGCTATTTATGAGAGTTTGAACTGAAGGTGCACAGAAAGGTGGACCAGTGAACAGCTCAGCACTTTTATCAGTGAAATGAAGACTCTCAGATGTTTTTTTATCAAGACAAGAAAAGAGCTTAGTATCTTTTTCAAAGGATCTGAGCTGTGCACACTAGAAGAATAAGCCTGTTGTGCAGAGATAAAAACGAGATACCTGATAGGCTGCAGTTTATATTTTCACAAAAAAAAAACTTAATGCATCACTTTAAGTTTAGACAGACACTCAATTTACCATTTAAAAATCACATTTGGTGGATGTGTGAGATGTGTTCAGGGTTCCCAATGGGTTGCCGGCTGGGCACAGTGCGCACCAGTGATCAGGGATCCAGTTACCAACTTCGCCGACACTGGGCCACGTGACTCAGGTCCTCCTCATTTTAAAAAGAGCTGCTACCCTGCAATTCCCTCCAGAGCTTCAAAGAGGTGGTAAATGCTTCCCTTTGTGCCAGATGACCGACTCTCGCACCTTTTGCACCTTCTGTGTCAGAAGTAGAAAAAAACCAGCGGAGGGAGCAGCGGGACAGAAAAAAAGTGGCCTTGCCAGTCTGCTGATGGTGCGCTGGACCGCGTCCTCTTGAGTTGCAATCACATTTCTGCTCTGATAACTTTCTTGGCGTGCATCCTGCAAAAGCAACCTGATCGGTATCTTCCCTCTTTGATCTGCTGACCAAGGATGGACCGCAGGAGCGCATTTCGCGCCTCCGTCTTACTGACTTGTGTGATAATCTGCAGTAACGTGCTATGTCCCGCCGGTGCCTATCTCTACAACAACCGCTACGCAGGGTGAGTAAAGACCCTCATTCATTTCTGAGGCTCATGAGAGCCCGTTAAAAAGTTACTGCGCTCTCATTCTGCAGGAAAAGCGCGCAACAGAGGAGAAGTTTTCTGCAGAGACTATTTCCACACTCAGAGGCGGGCTTTATCTCAAGTTGAGAGTAGAGGGAATGAACAAAGGAACTCTTTTTATTCACCATCTTCTTATCGTTTTGGGGCATATCTGTCCTCCCGTTTGAGTCATAATATAATTTTTAGTTTACCCTAGACTGCGCCTGCTGTCTGATGTCATTTCGGATAAGACTGTATATGTTCTGCGCTTGCAGGGAGCCACTCAGACTGCTCATTATAGGCACAGATAACACTGGGGGATGCTCACAGCAACAGTGCCTGTCAAACTGCTCAAAGGATCAGCTTCAAAAATTTAAATCTGCAGGTTGGCAGCAGCTCCCAGCTCTCCTCCTGGAGCCATGTGCGTCTATGAACACAAGAAAGAACAAATTTGTCATAACAGTGATTTTTTTTTTTTTTTTTGTCAAAAGTCCTGGCATGTTAGACTGTCAGCATGTTTATGAGGCGGAATATGGGACACAAACCTCCCCAAGCTGACCCACATGTTGCTACATTTAGGACATGGATGTCAAATCTGGACAAATAGATGGTGTCCATTGAGACAGTCTTGAGTTTAACATGTACATAGTGTTTGCAGTAAATATAGAAGGCATGACTGGGACATGTAAGGGCTTTTCAAAGGACCTTTTGATGTAATATCACAGCTCTGTGGGAAACCCCCCTCCTAGACTGTTTAAAAAAAAACAACATATCATGGACATGCACAAAAAATTATGAGAATCCCACCAGATGTGGTTTGACACAATGAGTCCAAATACATGGCACTGAGTTCACTTACAAATCAGGGATGTGGTGTGTGTTGTTCTACTCAGCCTTCCAATAAAAAGAAGACAAACATGTCACTTCATTCATTAGACGAGCGTGTTGACATCATTTAACGCTAGAAGTGGACAAATGATGGTTTTAATCTTTTATCAAAACATTACTGAGAGTCAGCTTCTTGGTTAGAGGGCTGGATCTTAAAGGCAAATTGCTTCCATGTTAGATAAAGCGGCGCTGTGGGAATCAACAGGCTGACAACTGCGGGCAGCTGTAGCTCAGAAAATCCCTTTAGCTGGTGGATGCAAAGCGAAAGGCCTCTGTCAGGCCGGCACTGTGAAAGCAATATTTTATCATTGTTGATAATCACTAAAAGATGAAGAAATGGTTTGGTTTGGACCAGAGTTAAGCTTTGGGGTACCACTTATTTTTCTCAGGGGCTGCGGTGCTGTACACACTGGGGGAAAGCAAAAAAACACAAGTCCCACTAATTGGTATAAAAACACATAAATCTCTGATGTTTTAGACGGATGGAATTTACTATAATAACAGAATATCCTAAAAAACATGTTTTGGAAGTTTAAAATCTGGTTTGATTCACTCTTGCCGTCTGAATCAGTTTGCCCATTTTTCCATCACACCTCGTTCGCTGAGCGCCTGTCTGCTTTGAAGTCCATCTTCTGTCACCGCCGTAGCCTTGGCAGTGTTTTGGCAGTGCGTTGTGTTCACTGAAATGGGTGGCCACTCACGTGGGACACCCCAGCCCCCTTTTGTTCCTCAAACCTCAGAGTGGCCTGCCGCCACCTTTGTTTAGAGGGGCCCAGCTTCCTGTGTGACACATTGTAAAAAAAAAAAAAAAAAAAGGCT
>JAUZTA010000016.1:9722892-9735543 GCA_034780835.1 Ctenochaetus striatus | reverse complement strand
GCTAGTCCAAACAGCTGTTGGTGGGTTAGTCTTTCCCAAGAAAAACCCTCTGCTAGACAAATATTAATGTGTTCTGTAGTTTACAAAGACAGCGACAACAGTTGCAGATAACAGCTAAGGATAAACTAAAGAGCTGTGAGTAACACCAAGTTTTTTTCTGCATTTAAAGGTATTTTAAGGTTAAATTTAATCTCCCAATCCCATGTGAATGCACTACTTGGCTGTCAAGTTAACTCTGTGCAGCCTGGAGAAGAAACACAACAGCTCCTGAATGCACCCAGTAAAGCAAATACCTTCACTAAAGCTCTGCATGGTCAAGATAAGATATTTCTTCATGATGGATTTTTCACAAAAAAAGTTAATAATTACTGTTGTGCGTCATCACCACTTCAGCTCCAGGAAAATATTTTCGTGACTGTGAATGAAATGGGGCATGCGATATTTTTTGCCTGTTAATTCCAATAACTTACAATACTTTCAGACCTAGTCAGTGGCCATTAAAGCTCCCATTCTGCCTGCATACCACATTATTTAAATCTGGAACATTAGTTCTGTGCAGGCGAAGTCTATAACTGACTTTATCAATCAGTCATTTGATCTGTAAAGAAGTGAAAAACATCAGTGCAGATTTTCAGTGATGGCCTGAGATTGTACGGTTTTTAATCACAAAAGACAAAAAAGAAGCAAATCATCACAATGAAAAAAATGTATTATTATATATAGATTTTTTTATTTTGCTTGACAAATGACCCCAAAACTGGATTACTGAACATTTTTTTTCTGTCAAGACAATATTTGATTAATTAGCTAATTATCTCAGAAACTAAGCTGAAAAAAAATAGAAATGTTTTATGAGGGAAGCTTGACACAGATTTAGTGACTGTGTTTATACTCGACCACGGAGGGTTTGTTTGAAATATTTCAGGCGTTAAATCTGTTAAACACATGCACTGATATCTTAGTAAATTCCCCATTACTGATGTCATGTTTCCAATGGAATATTCTATTCTTGCTGCTTTTTCTGTCAGAACTGGACTTAATCAGTTTATCCTTCTTGTTACTCGACGCAAAACTTGTGTTTCTGCAAAGCTTTTTGCTGGTTTGTTCCTGTGACTCAGTTTTCATTGTAAAAAAAAAAAGGCTCTAATTTGGTAAAGATAGTTTATAGCTTGCCTCTAACTTTGCTCAAACAGCATTGTCACAGGAATACTTTGACATTAAATATGAAGCTGGAGCTGGCAGCCAGAACGAGTTATTTTTTGCAAAACTTCTTGAGTTTCTTTCTTAAGTTTTTGTAGACATTTAAAAAATAAAATGTTAGTTTACAGGCTTCAGAGGTGTTCGTAGGGGCATTTTGTTGCCTTTAATCAGAACCAGGAAAGCTGTTTCTCCCTGTTGCTAAGCAAAACTAACCAGATGCTGACTGTTGCTTCATAATTACTGTACAGACATGGCGGTGGTAACGTTCTTCTCATCTGACTGTCTCGAGAATGTAAATACATGTGTTTACCTATTCTGGTTTTTAATACATAATTATTAACTAACAACTGTTTCACTTCTGGCAGACTTGTTTTCCTTGACTTGCCTTATAAACTCTGAGCCACAGCTTCCACCTAATCTGCCTTAACAAGAGCCAGCTCTTTTTTTTTTTTATTGAACTATAACTTTTTCCTTTCTTGTTCTGCCCGTGCCAATATAACATCAACTGTGAAAACACAAATTTGATTTACAGCTGCAGACACACGACACAAAGAAGAAAACTCACATAAAAGACTGAAGAGACAACAGATTTATAAAACAGCAAAAGAACGCATCTTTGAGGCTCATAAATTCAGCGACAGAGTTTAAGATTGAAAGAACTGTTTCTGAGGAGCTGTGTTATCTGATCAGGGATACTTAAGTGCCTTTTCAGGCGTTTGTGTTTTGTGTTTGTTTGGCCAACAGAGGAGCAGGGCTGAAACACTTGTGGTACTTAACCATTTGGAAAACACCATAAAAGTGCGGCAGTGGAGAGCAGTTTATACTCAAGGGCACCAAAAAACATTCCAGCCGAGGATTTTCTAGCCCTCTGTCTCTAAACAAAGTTCAATTAATCTGGTATGCATCCTGTAAACCATTAAGAGCAATTGACACATTAACAAGCATGTGTGCCATCCTGCATGTCTCTGCCTCCATGTTATGGTAGCAACAAATGAAAGCCAGCTGAGGACGTTCACACACGTCTGCGAACACAGAAGCAATTCATACACAGGATTCTGTTTGCTGTGGATTTGTATTTTATTTCTACTCCTCTCCTATATGCTCCCAAACTCTTCTTCTTTCTCTTAGTTTCTCTCCCTCTCTCTGTTATTTTATCAGTTACCACATGGTGTCTGTGTTTATATAGTTGGTTAGCATAGCC
Source organism: Ctenochaetus striatus (assembly GCA_034780835.1). NCBI lineage: Eukaryota > Metazoa > Chordata > Actinopteri > Acanthuriformes > Acanthuridae > Ctenochaetus > Ctenochaetus striatus. Next base: position 9,733,142 of record JAUZTA010000016.1, on the reverse strand, counting down.
AATGGGCTGTCTGTTTCAGCTAAAGCTAACAGACCTGACTATCAGGCCTTGATAACAGGCGCTGAAAGACAGGATTTTTGTTGCTAATATGGTGTCGAACGAGAGAGGGGAAAGTGGAGGGAGAGTCATTCCCTTCGAGTTGTTTCTGGGACTCATCAGAGTGTGTTTTGCCTCATTAACGCTGCAGAGTCATCAGCATTCGCCTGATTTAGGCCATAGCTTGAAGGTAGAGACCAGAGGAATGTTAAACTGTTCAGGTCTTACCAGCACAATTCGGTCAACAAGAGATGCTACTATATAATTTTCATTTGCTGTACCTGAATAGCATCAAAATGGGCATCAGTTTAGATGTTAGATCTAGATTTATTTCAATATCATTCTAAAATTCAGTGTAACTGCAACCAGCTACATTTATCTAGTGATTCATCCTTTGGTGACACAGTAACCCTCGCTTCATGCAGCCTCACATAATTATCATTTGATTTCTTTCCTTGCAGTGTGGTTACACACAAACTTGGGAAAAAAGAGCACAACACAAAAAAGGACAAAGAAAACATCGAATCACCAAGAGAGAAAGTTAATCACCAAGAGGAAAGAGAATCTGAGACATGAGATTGAAATTGCAGAAGTTAAAATATATGACTAAAATATATACAGCAACATGATTACTATCCCTTTAATATCTCGTGTTAGGTTGTGTTTGGCAATACTGAAAATTATTGAGCAGGGCTGTTACATTGGTTTTTAATGGTTTTTCCCCTCAATTCGATAAAATATTTAGATTTGTCACTTTTGGATTCGCTGAATCGGTCAAAATCAGACATTCCTGTCAGATGATTTTTGTTTATGAGCAGTTTCTCCATCGATTTTCCTGATGATGTATTATATCATCTTTCACTCCTTTTTTTCCTTCCTCCTCCTCAGTATAAAATCCTGCTGATTAAGTGTTTGATTTAATCTATTTGTCCCTTTCCTGCAGGTGGACTTCTGGCAGCCGAACAGTGCCACTCTCATCCATCAAAATGCCACTGTGGATGTCCATGTGAAACGCAATGACACGCGAGGTTTACATGCACGCTTAAAGCAGGAACATATTGATTATGGGTAAGAATAAAGTGACCAGCAGCCACTAATACAGACATTCAGTACACATGCTGGCTGGCGTACTCTCCCACATTTGGTATTCTTGTTTGCAGAATTTTCTACATCCCGAGACACATCTGTTATCTTGAAGCCGTTGCAATTACCCATCTTTCCCCAGCCAGAATATATGATTTGCACATGCAGAGTCGGCCATAGTTTGCATGCAAAAGACTTGGTGCTTCCTCAAAGCTGGGACAAGGAAAAACACACTCCCAGTACATCAGAGCCACTCTCCCAATCTGCTCCGAAAAGCAACCCTTTCATCTCTCCACCCCATTCCTCATCCAAATTAACGCTGATATGATGGAGGTTTATCAAAGCAGCCGCAGCTAGAAAGACTTCCATTGTCATCTGTGTCCCAAGGGTGGAATTGCAGATCTTAGGGTGATTTATTTTTTCCTTTTTTTTAAAGTGTCGATTGACTGAGAAAATGGTTTACACTGCAAGGGACAGTAACTGGAAAATGATCTCACTGTATTCTAGAGTAAATACTCCATCTTTTTTAGTGTTATTTAAGCAGTTATGGATGGAAATGTATATTTAAGGGCCTCACGAGGAACTGTACCCCTGGCTGCCCACATAGCTGCAATGAAAACAGATCACATCATCTGTTTTAGGTTGGAGTGGGAAGTGAAGAGGCACAGGTTCTGATCCGACCTGAGAGTAGTCTGTAAACAGATGATGACGATGATAACTATGCTTTATGCTAATTTGCAACACATTTAAATTATTGGCAGACGGCAGCAGCATAACTAACGTAATATTCGCTGTCAATCAGAGTAAGTGCTGTTTTTGAAAGTGGTTGAAAGGATGAGTGAGAGCAGTTACATAATTGATGTGAGAAATGAGTCAATAATAAATCCACTGTTTCATACACATATCAGGCATACTGTAAAGGACTGTTAAGTGAAAATATCTGCAAATGTATGTTCTCATGTTGAGCTGCAGTCAATATTAAGAGCAGAAACACAAACATGTCACCTATGCAGGTATGTCAGCACATTCTGTTTAAACTCAGAAAGCCACGTAGAAACTACGATTTAAGTTAAGATGAACGAAAAATTAAGTCTGCAGTCATTTTAAATGCTTTTTAAAGTAGTTTATTGTCATGCTAACTGTCTAATGCTCTTTGATAGATCATATTTTTGCAATGAGTTAAAACTAATGGCTTAATTAATGTTTTTTCATTCTTAAATCAATACTTTATAGATTTTGTATCCAAATGATAAGCATGACATGCAACTGAAAGCTCAGGGAGCTAGAAAGTTGATCTTCCAGCTAAGATTTAGATGCATACAGAGTTTTTTTGGGTCACATCACTACTTCTCCTCATAATGATCACGGATAAGTCAGAGAAGTGCATACATACTAATCTATTTAGTGCAATAACCTTTTGTAGACAATTACTAGGACTTATGCAAAAAATTTAGGCGTGATATTTGTTATGACATCAGGCTCTTGATTATGAGAGGTGGATGAAGGACAGCAACCCAAACTGTCAAAATCATTCATTATTTTGATTTACATCATTGAATGACGTATTGAATAATATTTGCAATAGCTACAACTTATAAGGAATTGGTACAAGTATTTGTACAAAAGTAAAAATACCAAGTAAGCTAGTATTAAACCTGTATTCTGTGGGGAACACCTGCAGTCAGAGACTCACACTCTGTTATTGGTCAGGGTGTTGCAGTGGTTGGCTAGCATGTCATTATGTGTCTGTCTGACTCGCTCGCTTCCATCCACAGGGTGTTTATCTCCAATCTCCAGAAGGAAATTGAAAAGCAGACGGGATATCGCTCCTCTCGAAAGCGGAGGTCAGAGTCTCAGTATGACTACGAGGTTTACCACCCTCTGGAAGAGGTAGATGCGAAGCCCGCCGTCTCCCCCGCCTATCTTTTTCCTCTCCTCCGCTCTCCAATCTAATGCACACACAAAGTAAACAAACATGCTGCTCTCTAACACCCAATTACCCCATTCCACAAGTCTCTCTCACACACAGAGATACACACTCTGCATCAGACGCCTCACAGCTGGAGAGTGTTTATTTTGCCAGCTCGATCAGGCTCCTGGTACACATATCTGTCGAGCCATGTGAAGTGACATGAATTCCACACATGCAACCTTAGAGCCCGCACTAATCTTTAGTACTGTGAGCTTTGATCCTCTCCTTTCCTGTAAAACACACACACACACACACACATAAATATGTCATGCAGATGAGGACACAACCATACATACACACATGGATGCACATCACAGCGCATGCATAAAGATATCTTTTCACTCAAGCTTTTGGATTGCTTTGAATTTACTGACAAATTATAGTCACACCAAATTCATCACTATCTTTCCCCCATACACTCTTTTTAACTCTTTTACATTATTTTCTGCCCTTAAGATCCAGAGCTGGATGTTTGAGATGAACAGAACCCACTCTGACCTGGTCGACATGTTCTCTATTGGGAGGTCTTATGAGGGAAGGCCGCTTTATGTGCTTCAGGTAGGAGAGAAAGCATGAGACACACACTTTAAAATTGTATTCAAAGACAAAAAGATGTATTGACGTGTACACTCCAGCTATGCTAAACAGCGTTTGTCTCCTGTCAGGTAGGAAAGAGAAGTCGTCATCAGAAAAAAGCCGTGTGGATAGACTGTGGCGTCCATGCGAGAGAGTGGATAGGACCTGCCTTCTGCCAGTGGTTTGTCAAAGAGGTACTGTTGTGTTTCTAGTCTGCCATTTTCTGTAAGAAACCATTATTTAAACCTTTTGCTATGTTTATATCTATGCAAGTTGCAACAGTGTCTGAGCAGGAACATATATTTAAGTGACAGCCTGTAGAAAACACTTTGTAATGTTTGCTTTCTGGGATCCTAAACGAAACCAGAACATCCGTTACCTTGTCATGCACAGTTATGCGGATGCTTAAGACTAACCTTAATTGTTCAGATGTGAAACAAAACCCAGACGTTTACACAAATTTCATCACACCCACCAAGTCTTAGTTGGTAACCTCTGAAGTGAGGATGGTACTAGACCAGAGCCCGGCATTAAATACGAGAACCTTTAATGAGTCATTTTATGCTATTTGGATGCCAGATGAGTGAGATTTGCAATGCGGTGCTAAACAATAAGTGCCAGAACATTAAGATAATTAAAGGAAAGTCTGTGATTATCAAGAGTTAAAGCCTATTTAAAGGAATTCTTACATGGGAAACTTCAACTGACAGGTACTTAAAAAAAAATACTTAATCAGATGCTGAGAAACACATTAAGTGAACTGATGTTGTTGAGAAAATAACCAGTTCGACATCTGCTTTTGTAAAGTAGTGCACGCAAGTCTGAGGCTTAGCTTGTTTACTGTTTACTGTTTAAAACAATGCTTTTAAAGCTCTCCTGTTCTGTTTGTAGAGACTTTTTGAAATGGCCTCTAGCGTTATGTTTCACTTTTGACTTATGATTGAGACAAAACACTGCAGAATGTGAGTCCACTGTGATGTAGTAACAAAGGTTGGCCACTGGAGGTCAGGGTGCTATCTTAGTAAAAGGCTTAAAGCACATTAACCTTGAGTCTGATTAAAGAGCAGGTGTAAGTAGCATTAGCCCAGTGACCGGATCACCTCACTCCAATCCTCATCCACAGTCTGATGTGTTAACCTGCTGCAGACCTGCATTTAAAAAACTGTGATAGCAATCATGAACAAGACTGCAAAACAATGAGGATCTGTGTTTTGGTCTAATTATTCTGTTTTATACTGTAATTACAGGCCATCAGCTCATATCAGCATGACTCTGTGATGAGACGGCTGCTCCACCAGCTCAGCTTCTACATCATGCCTGTCTTCAATGTGGATGGATATCATTTCAGCTGGACCACGGTACTGCTGCTCTTTTTCGCAGACGCACCACAGAGATCCTGCTGTTTGTGACTTCGATTCTCAAACAGCATGAGTCGGATGTTTAATTTGTTCTCTTGGATGCAAATCTAGCTTCATTTATTTATTTTGTTTTATTCAGGTGCAAGTACATTTAGATTCATTTAGAACAAAAATTGGGACCACATTACACACAGATTAAGACTATTTTCAAGGCTGTGCGGTGAATATTTTGTCTCTAAGTGGATCACAAAACTGAATAGCAGAGAAATATCTCAGTGTGTTTGTCATTAGGTACCACTTATCCCTGTATAAATATGTATTTATACTTCATTTATACTTCTTAAAGAGTAACAGATGAATTATTTGAAAGATGTCAGGAGTCTGACAGTGTGACAGGGTCTTTTTTTCTGGTCCTGTAGGATCGCTTCTGGAGGAAAACACGGTCCAAAAACCACAAGTTTCACTGCAGAGGAGTGGACGCGAACAGAAACTGGAAAGTGAAATGGTGTGGTGAGTTTGATAACGCTGGACTTTGTCTTAAATCTGAGGAAATTCAGCTGAATCTCTCCCTCGTACATCACACTTCAGAAATTCAAATTTTGTCCCCCAAAGCAATATTAGATCACAAATTTAGCTATTTGGGCACTTATTTTCAGAGCTTATCATTGAGACCACCTGCTGACAGTGAAAACATTGTATTGGATTAAAAAACAAACAAAAAAGAAAACACATATTTTGCAATATTATCCTCATAGTCATGCAGTATATGAGCGCTTTAGATAACAGCTGAAATCTGTGCTCAAAATGTACAATGCTGACTACCACGCAGCTCCCGTTAAATATACAACTGATTTATTTTTAGAGGAGTTTTATATGCAAACATGTATCCTTGGCTATTTGGGGAACAGCTAAAAAAGGTCAGGTAGTTGGAAATTAATTAAGCCTTATTAATTCTATGCAATCCCAGAAAGAACTAAAAACATGTAAGAGACAACAACAGTCACATCACATGCAGCCTTTCTGCGAAATGTTGTGTGTGTTTTATAAGCACAGCAAATAAAAAAAACACATATACATGTCTGTATGTTTTAGGAAGAGAGGGAGGTGTTATTTCAGAGCATCAAAAATAACCAGAATCCTTCAGTCATCGTTGGTAGGACATCATAGTGGGTTCACTGTATCTGGAAAGCATTAAGGAAGCTTATTGTCTTTTTGCTTTTGTTATCAGTGGCATTAAATATTACTGTGGTGGATTAAATCAGTGCTTTCATTAGTTTTCTTCCCCAGTATCCCTCTTCATCTCTCAAAACTCCCTGCTGGGTCACTGTAATGTCCAGAATAAAAAAGAACTTAATGCCTGATTTCTTTTACATTTACTATCTAAATCAGACAGGAATGTGACCAAAGATCTCATCTCTTAATGTATTCTTCCATCTGTTCTTTCCTCAGATGAAGGAGCCTCCTCTCATCCCTGCGATGACACCTACTGTGGTCCCTTTCCAGAGTCTGAACCTGAAGTCAAGGCCGTCGCCAGGTTCTTGCGCAAGCACAAGAAACGTGTCAAAGCCTACATATCCATTCACGCCTACGCCCAAATGCTGCTTTACCCTTATTCCTACAAGTACGCCACCATCCCCAACTTCAACTGCGTGGTAAGAGATCCATCGCTTGATGATAATCCAATAATCAATAAGTTGGTTATCCATCACTCTTAAATGTCCTGCTGTGTCTGGAGCGCCTAAATTTTAAATTAATGAAAAACTGATGTGTTTGCTTTTTGCTTTAACTGTCCAGGAGTCAGCAGCTCATAGTGCAGTGACGGCCCTGTACTCGGCCTATGGAGTGAGGTACAGATACGGTCCTGCCTCCACAACACTCTGTGAGTACTGACGCAGTTTCTCTGCTTTGTGTCCTCCAAGCTTAGAAAACAAATTTATGGTTCTTCATGTCATACCTGGTGTTTTGTACTTTCCTTTCAACCTTAATGAATCCCTCCTGAGCATTAAAAATTTACTGAGTAAAAGAACAGATGTATTAGCAACAAAATACACTCGAAGTTTTTAAAGTAAAAGCTCTTGTTTTACAGAAGGGCTTCATCAGTGTCAAAAAATTTTGTTATCTGATGATTATTACTATTATATTGATACTGAAGCTGTGCTTTTATGTTGTCATTTGTTAAGGTGAAACTACTTTTGACTACTGTTAACTGTTTGACAGTTTAATCCACAACAGTTCATCACATTTTATAAACTGCTCCTGTGCTTTATGGGCAGAATCTTAGCTGAGAAATGCACAGTTTGTAGTTTTGGCTGCTTTGGGTCTTTTAATCAAAACAATGCGAAAGGAGTTTTATAATGTCTGGTATTATTGTGGGATCATGGGAATTTCTGTTTTTATTGTTAAACAAACAGCACGGCCAACACAGCCATAACAAAGTCTGAGTTGTTGGTAATATTTCATTCTAAAATTTAGATGGATTAGAAGTGTAAAGTAGCTTAAAAAATGGAAATACTCAGATAAAGTGCCTCATAATTGTACTCAAGTTCAGTGCTCGCCGATTGCCAGATGTTTTAATGTGTTTCAACATGCAATCAACCACTGGCACTTGTGTTGTATTACATTTTTAAATGTCTCCCGTTATGAAATACTGCTCTAAGCTCATCTTATTCTGTTTCTGTGTATTTTTTCGCAGACGTCAGCTCAGGCAGCTCTATAGACTGGGCCTACAGAAATGGGATTCCATATGCGTTTGCATTCGAGTTGAGGGATACAGGATACTTCGGCTTCCTCCTCCCTGAATCCCTGATCAATCCGACCTGCACTGAGACGATGAGGGCCGTGAAGGCCATTGCATCAGGTCTGCTGAAGAAGTGTGACACAAACAAAGACAGGTTTCCATATATATGACCCCGCTGCAGCTCCAGCCTCACAGTTATTTATCTCAACACCTCATATTCCTCTTGAGATTTCATATTCCTCCCTGATATTATTGGGTGATAGGCTGACAAGAACCAGCAAAGCCTGAATTACAATTTGCTTTTCTTGTTTTTGAGGTCATTCACCTTATTTTCCCTTCCTGATAAGATATGAACTGATAGTGGCTGGGGTTTTTTTTGTGCCAAAAACCAGGAATCCTCTCAGTGACTGGCCTGTTTATATGCAGTCAGGTTCCTCATATGTTGTCATGAGCCATCCTGCTGGGCAGCTCATGATGCGTCCCATGCAGCGTCCTGAGCTTGAATCATCTCAGGAGTGTAATCCTCTCCTCGATCTTTACATGTTGCTCTCCACTTCAAGAAAATGCAGACTTTTCCATGATATAAGCTTTTCCTAGTGAATTGTGGTCATGAGAGCACTTGTCATGGTACGGCAGCACTTTTTTTTTTTTTTTTTTGAAAGAAACAGCTATGATCTCGATGTCCTCCAAAAACATGTGTCATGTTAAACAAATGTTTCACAAAAACTGTTTTTTAATGGATATAACCCGATTTCTATTTTTATTCTGGTTGCTTTTTTATTATGATGGGCCAGATTAGATTTTCAACTGTATTGTTAATGTATTAATGCCTTTATTACTGCAGCGTTGTTGATGTACATAAATGCTATTTTCTGAAGATCTTAGGTTTGGTTTACATCGACATGTTTTTTTTTAAACTGAACTTTGGAGAGAATGACCTGTCACTGCAGTAACTCACTGTGTCATTACTCAGGTACGATCAATGACAGTCAGAAATGTTTACTTTTGACAGCGTATGTACTTAATATGAGATTCTAATAAATGTCTGACTTGAATAAATGTTGTTAAATAACAGTAAATGTTTACATTGTCTCTTTTATATAATTTTTCTTCTCCATTAATCAGTGATGAGCTTTTCTTTTATACCCAGGTTTGTGTTATTTGCATGTTTTGTATCAAGTCGGTAGGGATGTTTGATATCAACATTGTAGTCACATGATTTTTATTATGACAAATCGCTGACCTTTTAAATGATTAAATGACTTTAATCACAACACATTAAATCAAGCTCTTTTCTTCTCTGCTCTTCATATCCAGTCTGATCCTGCAGCTCTGCTCGTATTTATGGATTCAGAAACCGTGGAACTGACACATAAGACATCCCAAAGTGAAAGTGAACTCTGCTGCCCACAACTTCCAAATCTGGGTTGTCAATTTGCCAGATTTTCTGGATGTATTTTCTGTTGGACTGTTGTTAAATGTTACCTGAGGCTGCAAAAAGGCAGTGAAGCAAAACTAAACATGTGGGTACACAAAGTTACAGGTGAGGCGAAGCATTGAGCAAAGAGATGATGGACGGATGCAATGACATTTGCAACATGATGACAATTAAAAATGAGCAGGCATGTGTTCACTTTCACAAAGTCTGAATATTTTGTATGCATGTTTCAGATGGCCCTGCAGGAATGTATCACATTTTTGATATCATAGTTTTGTGGACTGAATATTTTTGAAGACAAATAAGACTTCATATGCGAGACATTCAAATGTAGGAAAAGGTTCCTCTTCAAAAAACAATATTGCATTCACTCCCAAATTAATTGATAAAGTTTTAATGCATTAACAGGCATTAATTTAAGTTGTTAATGTTTAAAGATTATGATATTTTAGGACAACATTGTGGGGAAAAACAAAATAGGCCTAAGCAGTTTTCCATTAGTAGGGGTGACTTTAAAACTTCAACTCCAGCCTCTCCAGAGAAAAAGCCTAAATATGGCTGAGGAAGATGGTCACGTGTTTGAGATTTGTTTACATCAATAACATTTCTACATTCTGGAGTGAAGCATGTCTTTATTTTTAACTATGTTCATCTAAGAGTCTAAAAAATGCTCATTTTTATTCTAAATGACAAACCCGTCAGCCTATATCTGTAATCTAGCTGTCAAATACAATCACAAATTGTTTGCCTTATTTTCCTGTACAAACCACATATTTACACATATTCAAATTGTCAGCATACACTTAAAGAAATCACAGCACTTACATCCCACACATGGACTTAAGAACTACTTATTGTGCATTTATTCCAAGTATGTAAGAGGAAAAGTGAAATGTTCAAGAAGAAAAGAGAAATCCTGCACATGTTAAACTGTGAAGCTGACATGCTTGCCTTAATCATGCATGCATATACAAATGCAAATTATTTTACATATGTATGCAGGCTTAAATGTGGAGAAAGCTTAGCTGTAAGACTACACTCCTGACACCC
>JAUZTA010000016.1:9694122-9714845 GCA_034780835.1 Ctenochaetus striatus | reverse complement strand
TGATTCAGTCGTATGAGTGAGACTATTGATTAGACACAGGCTTATGCAAGTGCCACTGAGGGGGTTGGTTCAACACAACCGACGCGGACGTAACGCACGCATGTAGGCATGGGTGCATACATATGCGTACACACGATTAGGTAGCCCAGACAACCTTTGAGAGTGTTTTCTTCTTCCCCTCCAAATGTAATTACTGCTGTGCAACCTTTCCTTTCAGCCAGGACAATAGAAATGTCAGGGGTCTGATTCTTCTCAGGCTCTCTGTGGTGGTCGCAGCTGCCCCATGTTTATCTGTGTTTGGGAGAGGGTGGAGGAGAACACCTACACATAGATTTATCCTCAGATTATCCTTTCTTAGTGGGCAAAGCTGCTGTGTAGTCTTTATTGTTAAGCCTTTGGACTTCATCTTGCAACAAACTGTACTAAAAACATGCTGTGGCATAATTAATGAGTACATCAGAGATTTAAGAAAAGATCTTGGCCCCTGTAATGGGGTCAGTGTTGTACTCTGAACGCAGATAAAACTTACTCCTGCTTGTTTTACTGTCATAAACCCCAGTTTATGTCCTTCTGAGCCCCAAGGCTTCTTTTACCCTCTTCTTGGTTCATTTATCTCCTCCTGTCCCACCACAGTCACTCACACACCACCTTTTTACCTGCTTTAACATCCTGTGTGGTCACTGGTTCATGCATTTTACTAAGGTAAAAGCAAATGGGCACTGTACTGAGTCTTAGGCGACACTGCATGCACGGTGGTTAGAGCCAAGCATGGGAGCCATGCCAGATGCAGATGGGCTCTAAGCTCTTTGAAATGAAAATGCTACTGCAGGAGGCTGGATGCCCTTTCTCAGTGTCCGAGTCCTCACTCAGATGATGGAAACTGAGTCAGGGAATGACCTCTTACCTCTCCTGTATGTGTGTGTGTGCATGTGTGTGTGTAGAGATTGTTAGAAGCCCATTAGGAGGAAGTCTGTTATCTTTTTTGAAGATATGTGACCCACCCAAAGGGCAGGAAGTGATTGGGATGTATTGAAGTCCCTCCCTTTCTGTCTTTCTTCTACTCCTTCCTTCTGTTGTAGAGGATTTTAATCTAAAGGCCCACGCACAGAGAGAGAGAGAGAGCCAAAATATGTCTCACTACAGTGTTAAATTGAGACCTAGCATACTGTTTTTTGAGCACCTACATACACACACTCATGCAGCACGTGGGCACAAACCACAAAGCTGCAGAGAGACAGGTTTATATAGCTGATTCCTTTTGAAAGCCAGCCTCGTCCTTGTCCCTGGTCTCTCTCGCTGTCTCCCTTTTCTCTACTCACTTGATGTCTGAACCCGTCGTCCCCTCCCAGCGAGCTGTTTTCTTGCTGCTGGTCCTCTGACGTACTGCAGAGCATCTCCAGAGAGCTGTCTATTTATCTCTGTCCCTCCCGCCAGTGGAGCAGCCGCGTGCAGGCTCTGCTGTGTCTTAATTGATGAAATGTTACAGCCCTCATGAGGTTTTTTGTTGTTTGTGCGTGCGCATTCGATGCGCGTGCGTGTTTTTATTGTAATTCTGTGTGTGAACATTTTGCTTGCAGAAAGTCTACTGATTGAATTAGTGTTGATCCAACAGCTTTAGTCAGCAAGAACATTTGCCCAGGTGTGTGCAGCGTCCCAGGCAGGTTGTTGCACGGCCTTACTTGATGCACACACACGGTTGAAGTTTAAAATTGAAATATAGATGAAATATTACTCAGTTGCAATCCGTTGCATTTCATGTATACCACCTCATTTTGTGGACTTTTAAATACTAAGAATGTATTCCCTACACACAGCTTTGCGAGAAAACTACGGGGCTGCATGAACAAATAAATAGCAGCTGTGTATTTTAGATGAAGTGTCCACATTAGCAGCATGCGTCAGCGAGCAGAGCCCCCTTGGGTTATAGTAATGTTGGCTTTGCCTATTTGCATATATACACAACATTTTTCATATGTATTACACCTCGGATGAGCTCTGCTACTTGTTGAAAACTGTATTTGGACTTCTCTGTTTGTTATTCCTGTGCAACCCTTCTTTCCACATCAGAGTCACACACTTAACTCTCCAAAGGGTATTATTTCCAAAAACCCTGTCATACCTTTTGCAAAACATTTGAGGAAAGCTGTGATGTGTTTGATGTAATAATGTGATATAGGCAGATATGATGTTGTATATGATGATAAATATGATGTAGTCTAACCCTTTGACTGTTCAGCTATATATGCATCATAAATTATGGATGGATTGTCATAGTGTATTGTAAAAATATTGTCCTTATGATAAAGTTAAAACTTTGCATGTCTAAGGGAATAATGTATAGGTGCAATGTTGAGTTTTTCGTGAACAAACTAAAGTCAGGTTTGTATTAATCTTTGCTTCACCACTAAGTACTTTGTGTAAATCCTTCAGGTCTAACAAAGTGTTGAATAGTTAAATAGTGGTAGTTTTTCTTAGTGTCATAAAGATCTTGATCTGGTTAGTGTCTGCATGTGTTTTTTAATCAAGTGAAAGAAAGCCTACAGTTAACTTAGTGCTTGGTGATGTTATTTTTTCAGCACTGACTGTAGTGTAACAAAGTTGTTTAATGATATTTATCACAGGCCTCCTTCAGGGTTCATTTCACTCAAGGTTGCTCCGCCCGTTTATAGTTTTCTGTCAACAAGAAAAGACTAGTGTGGGTCCCTTAGATAGATAATGGCTTCATTTTATACAACTGAATACTTGAAACGAGGAATGATTCTGCAAAATCTCATCTTCTGCTCATCATCAGTGACTTGCTGCACGTGTAAGTGATGGCATTATATTTGCTTAGTGCTCTGTTGCACAAGCACACTCATTACATGAGCCCAAACATACTCGAGGGGGGATAGAACCTGTGATTCCAGTGTTAATAGTTCTGACGAGCCGGCCTTCCTGTGGCGGACAGTCTCAGCAGGGTGTTTGGCTGCTGCTGCTGGCTGAGGAATGCTTTGTCACGCCACTAAAGGCAGGGTGGCACCCAGGAAGGAGGAGAGTGGAGTTAGCCTGCGAGTAGCTCTCGTCAGCAGTGAGAGACGGGGAGCAGGTTGTTTTGTCATGCAGCCTTGCAGCAGCTGGACCTTGATGTGATACATAATGAAAGCAGGCTATTTTTCTGCTTGATTGCGTTGATGGATGTTGTATTTTCTGAAATGCATAATCATGTGTTGTGGCTTCACCTTCTAGCAAACGCAGTGCGGGATTACTGTGTCCATAGTGTTTATTTATTTAAATAAGGCTTGATGAATGTGCACACAGATGTTTTAGCATCACTGTTTACTTAAACAAAGATACACAAACTCTCATTTGGAGCAATGGGGTGTAAACTGCAGTGCTTTAGGGGTTTTTAGTAGCTGTAGCATGAGAGGAGCACATTCCTCATTCACTCGGTTCAGATTTTTCCTCAGAATATTCAAGGGATTTAGACTGGTAACCCCTACAACAAGCCTGCTTCCAATCTTGGCTCAGGGTTCCCAAATACTGCCTTGATGATTCATTAGCCTTATCTATTACAGCTGCACATTTGCATCCTAAGAGGCCGACTACATCATTGTGTACTTGATATCTAAGCCATGATCAGCCTTTGCTGTAGCTGTAGCATCGTAGCTGTGATTGAAGGGATCACTGATAAGCCCCTTTGAAACGTGTATCACATAAAACGCTGCAGAAACCCATCTCTGCTCTCTGTCAAGTTCAGCAACGAAGTGCGATGCTGCTGTCTTTTGGTCGGGATCCGGCTGTGTTTTCTCTGGCTTCTCTGTCTCACACTGTCACCTGAAGCTGTGAGGTTGTTGTGCTTGTTTCCCCTCATAATAACACACGTCCTTCCCCTCGGATCAGTAGGTCTCACTCATACCTAATAGAGTGCAGTGCAGTACTAATCACACATGTACCATGCAAATTTATTTCTTCCATGCAGGTGTAAATGTAGCTTTTTCCCGTTGTGCTACAGGGGTGGCATTTGGTTGTTATGCGGGAGCTGACTTCGAGCTGAGGTGCAGAAGCTTTTCTCTCAGTGTCGTCATCATCTCATGTATTTTTCACAGACGGCCTTGTCCTGCAGGTGTCGTATATCAGACTTTGTTGTACTGAGAGACCCAGGCTTTTATGTTTGCTTTAATGTGTCTGCCACAAGACCCAGCATACTGGAATATTTGTGCAGCCTAGTCCTCACTTGAAAGGATGGATTTCCCGTTATTATTTGTTCTAAGGAGGATGTGTGCCATTGTTATTGTTAACAGTGTTAATTCAGGAACTTTCATGTGTGCCATGGTCTAACGACAGTAACCTTGGTTGCAGAGCTTACTGGTTTCTGAAAATCAGGAAGTATTTTATTCCCCTTCAGAGGACAAAGGTTGTTAATATTGCGCACACTACAATATCGTCTGACGGTTGGGAAGTACCTGACTGGATTGTGTGCCTGTACCCACATGCATTCATGCATGCACATTTTGCACACTTGCAAGCTCCCAGAAATCTCCCTCTGCCCATTCCTGCCTTTTATATCCAGGCTTGGAGACTGTAGTCACTCCAGAGCAGAGTGGAGAAACGATTAGCCAGCTTTTGACTGACCTTCTCCCCAGCTTAGAGGCAGCTTTAGGGGCCCCTTGAATAGAAGACTACCTCAGGGTATATGGGATTCTGTACAAACTGAAAGTAGAGTAAAAAGCTCACACTTGCACAGTATCTAGACTGACTTTGGTCAAGACTGGATTGGTTAGCTGGCCTTTGTGGACACTGCTGCTCAAGTTCTAGCTGCAGTGGCCCAGTGCAATAATACATTAGAGGAAGAGGAAGTTTCTACATGTATCTGACCCACTTGTGTCGGGATGATGAAAGAAAAGAAATATAGGCCTGGAATGACTGTCTCCAAGAGGGAATTGATGTGCTGACATTAATGCTCATTTAATGTTTTACTGTCATCTACTGTAAGGATCTGGGTCAAAGTCAGGGTAAGTGGAAGAGGTATTTTGAAGATGAGGGAAATTGTGGAGGTGATTCAGGGCTTAACAGGCTGTTTTCATACAAAACCAAGCTCTTTGTGTTGGCTTTGTGTTGAGGTCTGGCAGAGCTGCAGCTCACAGGAGAGTGTGAATCCCTCTAATATATTTGGTCAGTACAATAGGTTTCTTGTGTATGCCACTTTTCCATTTTCTTTTATGCAGTGTTTCAACCTCACTGTGTTTTTAAGGGGCAGGTTATCTTATTCTTATCTACTGAAGCATCAGCGCAATGCAGACAAATCAAGTATTTTGCTTAAAAATGTGCTGTTATTTATCGGTGTGAACATATATTTCCAGCACAAATCAATTTGTTTCAGAGGTAGTTTCAAGACAAGTGAAGTGATTGACTTTATTTTCACGCTGGTATTTTTACGAAATTGCTTTGACTACTGAGAAAATAAGTTTTTAAGATGTAATAGCAGAGTAGAGGATGTGTGAAGGCATCAATTTTAGGCTTTGTGGGAGTCTGTTTCTCAAGTTTCAGTTTCAAGTTTTTTAAGTTCACAAAAGCTCCTTGTTTGGTCGGTAGTCTTTTTCGTACAGACTCCTCGGATCAAAAACAAGTAGTGAGCTATTCAGTCTCATCTGCATCACTGTGGTCGTGTGTGACAGCGGCGTGGACGAGGTTTTAACCACTACACTGAACTACAGCTGCCGGTGTTTTTCCTTTGATTATAACTGAGCCCTGGGACCAACCAGGACACAGAACAAAGTGTCTTCAAGGTCAGGGGTGTTTACTGTGGCTGCTGCAGAGCTGAGGCAGAGCGAGAGGAAGGTCGGGTAAATGAGTGACAAAAAGCTGCCGCTGCCGGGCCCACGAGAGCCTGCACAGTGACAAGTCCTGGCTTGTGTTTCCTTTTGGAAAAAAACAAGAAGTTTGAGGATGTTTTATGTGTAAAAACTACTTATTTACATAGTTTTTATTCACTTAAGTGTTTTATTTACTAGTCAGCCAAATGACACTTGTTGCCAGGACTGTGCAATGTGTTGATATTGTGTGAGAATAGAAATGTCTGTCTTTCTGCATGAAATCTGCATGAAGGTATCACAAACAAACACGGAGCAAGTGAACATGACGGAACAAGGAAGGACTTTGACCGGCAAAGACTAAAGGAGAAGCTGGTTCCTAAAATTTGAGTTAGGCTTGTATTTATTTTTGTTTTCTGCTACAGATCAGGCAGTTCTACTGCTGAAATGTTTAATATGTTCTAGTTATATTTATAAATTTAATATTTAATATTTTGTTACACTCTAAATTGAAAGTTTTTTTCAAAGGTTCCAAAAAAAAAGAGAAAAAATAATCAAATGAGAATAAAAACAGTAAATACCCTTTTATATTATTCTAAATATCTCCCGACCCTATCATAAAATGTTCTTGAGCTGCTGTACTTATGAATTTTTCAGCAGTATTTTGGTTTATTTTGGAGCACTTGATCAGACTATGATTAGCTGTTTGGTAACGTCTCTCCCGAGGCTAAAATACTACTCAGTATTTCCTTGTGTACACTGGGTTTATTCATTGCAGCATTTGTTAGTGCCATGTCCTGGCTAGTTTGCTAAAAAATAAGATGTTAGATGATAAATGAATGTGTGTTCATGTGCTCGTGTGTGTGTGTGTGTCGTAGTCCCACTCAGCTGTCTGTGTCTGCCTCCTGGCATATGTCAGCGCTGTATAACTGTGTTTGTTTTGAAACCGGTAGCTGGCAGATGAGTCGTGATTCAACAGCCATAATTCGCGGCTCGCGTCTGCCCAGTCCCACGAGCGTCCAGCTCTTATATCTGTTCTTTCTCATCACCAACCGCCAACCACCGTTGCTATGGTTTCACTGTTCAAATCCTGGGGTGACCATTCCTCGTCAACACACTCCTGACACACCAAGCTAATTATTCGACGGTTACTTACACAGTCAATATGACAATCCCCAACCCTCACATCAAACTGTCTGCCTGTGTGCCTGCCAGCCTGTCTTCCTTTTTGACTTGAGTGTGTGTGTGTGAGTGTGTATTTGCAAAAATCAGATAACCCTGCGCTTCAGAAACCATACGACATGCAGCTAATATTAAAAGCGGAATAGCCTCGGTTAGTGCAAGTTTTTAATTTCACACATCCTGGAAAAGAGACCTCTGGAGCCCTGCTGTAACTTAAATATCACTGAGTACAGAGCAGCTGATGAACTCAGACACCAAGCAAAGCCAGAAAGAGACAGACTGACACTGTAACGTGCAGTGCAGTGTGATATTGCACTGGTTTTCTCTGGGGTCTCGCTCTGTGATCTTGGGCTTTGTGTGGCTCTCCAGCTGGAGTGAAAGGAAAGCTGCAAAAGATAAAAGATCCAATTGTTCTGATTATTCACTTTGGTGAATTTTGAAGAGAATACATAGAGCAAGATGATTATACTGATTAATATTTATGAGTACTATAATATAGTATTCATGGTAGTGACAAATAATAGATCAGTCGGTAGAAAATTAATGATTATTTTATAATTGGTTATTTGTGTTCTGTTGTTCAATAAGCAAAAACACAATGTTTTTTTCTGGTTCCAGTTTCTTAAATATGGCAATTTGTAGCTTTTTTTGTTTCATGTCTTTGTGAATTCATAACATATGAGTTTTGAACTGTTAGTTAGACACAACAAGCAATTTCAGGAAATGAATCAAAAACAAGTCACAGATTAATTGATAATCAACAGAATATTCTTCAGCCATAGTGGTAAAATAACTTACATGGATCAATGTTTCTGGTAAAGGTCATATGGTTCAATATAAACACGGCTGGGACAAATAGGCTCTTGTTGTTAAAGTCAGCACCTTTCTCTTTGGATCCAAAACTGATTCATATAATGAAGTCAAATTCTTTCTGCACTGAGGAATAAACAAACACAGCATAATGAGAGACTTTCCAAAAGTGTTCCCTGCAATAAAAAGCAAAAGGGCGAAGCTAATATGAGAAAGTTGTCTTCATTATAACAAGATGATTAGCAGTGCCTGGTATCTTTCCGCACATCCGCTTCTGCATCTCTCCATCTGTGTGTTTTTCATCTCTCATCTCCCGTTTTTTTTTTTTGTTTGTTCCTGTTAAATCTCATGCTTCATGCACGCTGACTGCATCAGTCTCTCAGCTTGAGGCCAAAGTTAGATCCAGTTCAGATTCTCACTGCTGCTCCATCTCATCATGACAGGTCAAGCATCCTTTTATCCATCAAAATATCAATACACCTGAGTATGACAGTACCATGTTTTGTTAAAACTCTGTCAGTTCTCGAATACACTATTCATTTGTAATTATTAGTAAGCAAATTAGTTGCAAAGATTTGTTGCAGTGGTGGATTTTATGTCGTCTCATGAAACCTTGATAGATGATCATGTTGTAATCTATCTCCAGATATTTGACTCCTTCAGCCTAACATTGTTAAACTGAGGCAAAAAAAGTAGGTACATATCACATAAACAGAAAAGGACACAGGCCTGGGAAACAGTGTATTGCCTTACTTACAGTGTTGTATTATGTTGCATTACTGATTGAATCACAGCTTACTTATCATGGTATGTATTATGTTGCCAAAACACAGCCCGACGTTTCTCAATTTCACAGTTTTCTGACATTTTATGGTCAAATTATTCATCAATGAATAAGGAATAATCTTCAAATATCACCTCTAATACAAACAATCATTAGTTGCAGATCTGTTGTCCAAAAAAAATTTAATCAGGAAAATACAAACTATAAACTGCTTGCATGTCATCTTTCCCACATTGTAATATATTTGAATCAGTGGGACGAAACATGAAATTTAAGGATGTAACACTGGCATCTGGGACACTGCATAGACTCAACAATTAATTGATGAACAGAAAAATAATCGACAGATAACCAGACACACACACACACACAGTACAGACCTGAAGTATCCACTAGCCCCACTCAGTCTGTTTAAGAATAATGATATAAGAGATGACATGATGATGTGTGCTTGGATCTCATGTCAGATTCGGCTCCCCAAGGACTGCCTGTATGCAACGGGATGTATAAATTACCATCAGATAGTTCGAATCAAAAGCAACGCTTTACTTTGCTTCTTGTACTCATGACTTTTTCCCCTCGTGTCCCTTATGGGTAGTACAGTAAAACATGGTTGAACCCAGCCTTAATTTAATTCCACGGAGTGTTAAGTGCTAAATATTCTCGCCGAGTGGGTTTTTTTGAGAGGACTCTTAGCCTTCCAGCAGTGAAATAATTGGGCTGTCATTGCATTACTGGGGTTTTTCCCAACCATCGCAGGCCGTTGCAATTCTGTGAGGACTTTGCCGATTGCCACTGTGTTTTTAAAAAGCTTCCTCATTGAAAGCCCCCTTTAATGTCTAGTACCAATTGGCCTCTCTTTCGCTCACTGTAGCTCTATTTTCGTCTCTCATCCCTCCCTCTGTGTGTCTGTCTTTTTTTTTTTTTCCTGCTCTTCTGTGCCAGTGCTCAGCAAGTTCATACAACTGCTTTCATGCCTTCAGATCTGTGAAATAAACACAAATGTTGGCCTGGCTCATGGACATGCTGCAGAGTGAATAATGATTACATTTCTGGGGCTGATCTGCAGCTGAAGCAATACATTAACCAGGCTCCTTTCTGCTTGGCGGTGAGACGTCAACGAGCACGTCACTATGACCACACAATGACTTGCAGGCAAAACATACGCTGCACACATTCATCTGCTTGAACACTTCTATCACACGTGCTTTTCGAGCACCTAGAGTCCAAAACATGTTAAATATGTGCTGTTATATGCACAATGAGTCTCTAGGACAACAATTGGTGCACACTCAAACCTACAAACACTTGTGAGGACTCAAAGACACAATGCATTGCCTAATCCTAACCTTAACCCAACCTTGATTCTAACTTTAACACCAAAATTTAGTTTTTACCCTCAAATAGTCCCATAAAGTTGTGAGGACCAGCTTAAGCATCCTCGTGTTGGTTTAAAGCTAAAAGTGGTCCACACAAAGATAGCAAACACACACACACACACACCATCTGAACATCCTCAAAGACTCGGAAAAGCATCAGCTGGTCTTAGGTACAAACACACAAGTTGTGCATTTAGGAATTTCAAAAAAAGAAAACGGCTTTCATCAAAAAAGAAAAAAAAAAAGCTGCATCGTCCGTGCTGCCAGGCCTGATATGTACGCTGCTCCCTGTGGTATCATTAGCTGAGTAAAATATGGCAGAATTTACATTTCCCATGGTCCTTACTTGACTAATTTAACATCTCTCCTCTTTCTTTTTTTCTTTTTCAGAGGAAATTAAGGAGGAATCAGAAAAATTAAGGTAAGCAATTAATTCATTATGTAACACAATGAGGCGTCGCAGGTCATTCAGCGGCTTTTGTCTTTGTTTCTGTGAGGCCCTGTGAAATTCATGGCTCAACTGCAAGCCTCTCTGTTGCTTCCTCCTGTGTACACACTAGTAGAGGGGATTAGAGCAGGTTGTTAATGTGTGTGTGTGCATGTGTTGTGTGTGCATGTGCAGCCTCTAGTGTGTTTTTGTTTGTCTCTCTCTGCCTGGCCCGTTCCCAGCAGCCCCTTGCCTTCTCATTAATGGCTTTCTCCACCATCCCCTGCCTAATGCTGAACTTGTTTTTTTAGACTCTGTGCGTGTGTTTGGTTCGCTTGTGTATGAGCTGCCGACTAACATGAGCTTTGGAATGAAACTTCTTTACTTCCTTATCCTCTCTTCCTCCTGCTGTTTCATTTTAATTTCCCTCTTACATTTTTATCCCTCATCATTCCCCTCTCACAGCTCCTTCCAGCCTCCATATGCACTGGCCATAATTTCTCTCCAGTTTTTCCCATTCTCTTGAAATTAGCATTAGCAGTAACCAACTTTATTCAGATGTTGCCCTTAAGCTTTGGACTACCAGATCAAAGATAGATGTAGAAGCTCTGTGCAGCCACACCCAGCTCATACAAACGCTGCTGCTTTTGGATTCATCTCAGGTGCTTCACAACTCCCACCCATTTTTCATCTTATATTGATGCAATAGTCTCTCAGTTCCACTCAGGAATACAGATACACCTTTTGTGAGCCTGCAGTCCTTTTTAAATTGTTTTTCCTTTGTGAATTCATTTTTGCAGCATAGTCGCATACAAGGCCAGATTTCACAAGGACATCTATACAATCTCAGCTATAGTGATGGTCAATATGTATCACAGTATATGTAATTTTATGTAAAAGTATAACCATGTTCTGTAAACTCGATTGGGAACTGTTTACACAGTAGATAAAAAGTACAAGATGGTTATTTGCATTAAAAATGTAGGCAGTTTCAGTCCTGTGATATTTAAGAAAATATAGATATAGATATATAGAGATTTAATGTGGGAATTACTGTTGACACTGAAAGAAATGCATTCAAAATAAATAGAGTGAATGTGTTGATGACAAAACAAATGGAAATATTTACTCTGTGTTTTACTAGAAGAAAAAAAATAAAATTTGTATAAAATTCACTTAAATATATGCTAAATGTAACAACTCCACATTCAAATGTCGAAATGTGAAAGAAGTAAACAACTCCCATGATCCCACGCTGCTTCCATGACAAAAATCTGTGCTGTTAGCTTTAAATAAAGCAGCCCACGATGGAGTCGTCGGTGTAGACCCTCCTGTCTGACTGAAGCCCGGTTAATGGCCATATTATGTTTAATAAGCAGGCTGAGTCTGTCGTGGGGCTGATTATAAGGGAGAGAGCAGGCCAGCTGACATTAAGCAGAGAGTCCAGGAATAAGCCAGAGGAGAAGAGCTCCCTGGAGACACGCAGCACAATAGCTGAGAGAGAGAGACGGAGGCTGGGCAGAGCCATGCTGATGAGCCAACACAGAGGATGCTCTTTGCTGAATCACAGCTCCACTTTGATCTCGCTGTCCAAAAGGTTTTAATAACAACGAGAAGGCTGTTAAATGGATCCACATTTTTCTAAATGTATGTGGTTTTATGTTTCTACTGAAGCTTATTTGCTTTAATTCCTCTCTAATTTGTGGTGTTTACTGCCTCTTTCCTCTTTTGTTTTCTGATGGCTCTCGGTTTGTTTTTTTGGCATCCTTCCTCACTAAGCTCCTCACTCTACCTCTCTTCTTCTGTTTCTCTCTATGATCTCTTGATCTCTCTCTAATACCTCTTTAATTCAGAGCCTGTTTCCTCTTTTGTTTTCAAATAGCTCTCTTCATAACATTTTTATCCCCCTTCCCTTTCTTTACGTCCCTCCTCTCTTCTCCCGTTTCTCTCCCTGATTGTGCATCGTTATACTCAGTGAGGTCGTCCCACAAAAAAGAGCTGAAGTCATCCTTTTTCATTGCCAAGACATAAACAGTGCAGCCCCTCCCTCTCTATCTGTCTCCCTCCCTCCCTCCCTCCCTCTCTGTGTTCGCCTGTCTGGGTGTGGCGGTTGTGCTCTGGGATGCTGTAGACACATGGCGGCTGAAAGCAATGCTTCATACTTTATGTTTATGTCTCTGGTCCTTAAAAAAAATCCAGAAACAAGTAACAGTCCCGTCATTCGATGTAAGATTTGGGGGATGCTTTGTCAGCACGAACATGTGGCGAAGTCTGAGCCTGAATAACAAACCTCAGGGATTAGTAACCCCTCCCTGGGAGAGATCAAGTGAAAAATTTGAAGCAGTCAAGCACTACATTAAATTCAGTGTTATAGAGATTTTTCTTACCCTGCATTTTCCTTGAAGAACAGGATGCAGGCCTGTGTTTTTCGGGGTGGTACGCTTAGTGCCCCGTTGACTGCGGATGAGAAGAGTTTGTTCTGTACAGTGAAACATGTCGCTTTTTCATGCACTGTTAGTCATGCCTGGATGCCAAGGGGAGTGTGAGTGTGTCAGGCTGATTTCTGAACCCTGCTTCTTTTTTAGTTGACAGACTGGACCATGTGATCACTGTGTTTATCTCAAAGTCTCTCTGCCTCTTTTTTTTTTTTTTGTTCCCTGTGTTGTTACCTCCTAGTCCGCCCAGTGGAGACGGCAAATCGGGCTCCAGCACTTTACCGCCAATCAAATCAAAGACCAACTTCATTGAAGCCGACAAGTACTTCTTGCCGTTTGAGCTGGCATGTCAGTCCAAATGTCCCCGCATTGTCATCACCTCGCTCGACTGTTTACAGGTCAGTGGCAGGACACGATGGACTGCAGAGCCCAAAATGTTCACGAGTGTTTCTGTATGGCCGTCCACTGGATGGTGGCTTCTTTATTTACAGCATCCTATTGAGATTTACATGTCAACCTCAGCCAAGTCATGTTGAAGGACAACAAAAAAAATGCATTCAAGCAGGAGTATTTTCATTGTGCAGAAGCTGGCATGACAATAAAGGCTACTGAGTCGTCCTCTCAGGGATCACAGGTTGTCTCTGTATGTGTTTGTCTGTGTGTTTATGTGTGTGTTTGCGCATGTTTCTGCCTTGTAGAAGCTGATAGCGTACGGCCACCTGACAGGCAGCGCCCCGGACAACACGGCCCCAGGCAAGAAGCTCATCGACAGGATCATCGAGACCATCTGTGCTTGCTTCCAGGGGCCGCAGACCGATGAGGGGGTGCAGCTACAGATTATTAAGGTGGGCTGTTGCTCTCGATGCCATTGCACAAATATTTAATCAATTTTAGAGCAGTTTTAATATGCCATAGTAGATCCTTGTACACAAAGATATTTTATTTGTAACTAATTGCATCAATTCAGACTCTACGGAGCTGCTTTTTTTGGTTACTGCAGACAATCCTGCTGAATTACTGCTTTGAAACAAACATTGTTTTAGCTTATGAATCAATATGTCATTTGAAAAGACTAATTATTTGTTGTTTAGTCTGCATTTGTTATGAAAATTTGATAATTTACAGAGAGACGAGCCAAAAGTCTGTAATTAAAGGGTAAAATAGATTGACTGTCTGCCCATTTTCAACACTGAAATAAACATGCTAAAGAGTTTTTGTATGTAAACTGACTTTAGAGTGTCCTACAATGACCTGGCCTCATTGGAAGCATATGTGAAAACATCAGCTCATTAGTTTTTTTGTTTTTGTTGGGATTTTTGGTTGGTTTGTATTGTTGTCACTGATGGAGAGTGGTGGTGGGTTGAAAAGTGTTGGGATAGAAGCAGAAGAGCACTTGATTTCTCAAAAGGCTGCCTGAATGATAGATGTCCAGTTTCATTCTTTGATCATTAGGCAATGTGGAAGTTTCAAATCCTCCACAAGTGGCTCAAACCTATTTTATTTTGTAGCAAAATATGACTAGCTGGATTTTTATCCTGGAAGCACTTATACACTGGAGATATTTTTGTAGTCTTTTGTGTTGCTGCAGTATGAGGAAAAAAAAAACCTCTTTTAAAATTTGCTCATATTTGTTTTATAAAATTTACTCTTGTGATCAACACTTTGAAGGTTACAGCTCAAACCAGGTTCTTAGCGGTTAAACTACCAGGAAGATACAGGACAGTTTTTGACACTGAAATGTAAAATTTCCAGAGCTTTTATGGGGTAAAGCACATGTGTGACAAAAGCCTTAGAGACATATTGGCATTTAGCAAGTGTTGAGGTCATATTTGCAAAGTTTTTTTTCCCATGACTTATCTGGAAAACTTTAAAACAACATATTTAGACATGTCACAAAAATTAATGACAGTAGCAGTTTGGCGTTCTTCCCTTCCATCACACCCTCTCTTTCGTCTCTCTTTCAGGCTCTGTTGACGGCCGTGACCTCTCAGCACATAGAGATCCATGAGGGCACCGTGCTGCAGGCCGTCCGCACGTGTTACAACATCTACCTGGCCAGCAAGAACCTCATCAACCAGACCACAGCCAAGGCCACCCTCACGCAGATGCTCAACGTCATCTTTGCACGCATGGAGAATCAGGCAGTATGTCCGAATGTCTAGAAACACCGAGTTGTAACCCAGAATGCTGTTTGTGTAGACAGACAGACAGACTGAAGTGACAGAGAGGGCAACTGCTTCCTTTAGCTTTTCTCTGATGACATGTGACACTAAACAAAAGAAGTCAGTATCAAATAAAACCATAATTTTTGGACTGAAAAATCCACGAGGTTGCAGTTTAAAAATGCTGCAACAAATTAGCGATATGTATCCCAGTTTTGGCATGGAGTCAGATTGGACTGTAATTTAATGACAGACATTATATTCTATGGAAAAGCTTTCTGTCTGATGGTTCACTTAAACCACCTATTACTGACTTAATGTAAGTGTACTGTTTGCTTTGTGTCCAGAGGGACATTTTAGGTGTTGCCTTTCAAAACAAAGCTTGCTCTAATGTCATCTTTTTCTTTTTGAATGACACTTTTCCCCTCCTCACCTGCCTCCCTCCCTTCCTTTTGGACACATAGCTTACAAATCACAAGCTATCTTGGTCTCTGGCCTCCAGAAAGCGTGACCGCCAGGTAAAGCGTGCAGGACTGCCGTGACTTGCCTGATCAGAACTCTTAAACTCTTCTCTGTGTATCTGTGTGTGCGCATTAAGCTTTATCCTCATCCATTCATGCACTCATCCGTTCTCTTCCTTTGCTCCTACACTGCACAGGAGCAGGTATGCTGTGCACTTTTTTCCACCGTGTGCTTGCTGTGGCTTCTGTTGACTTGCCTACAAATCATCTCGCTCTCCTGCACCGATTTTACAATTTGAGTTCACATTCACACCTGGGCGTGGTAAATGTTTTATCGCAGGTCAGCTACACCTGTCTCGTTCCTGACAGTTATTTCTTACATTTTTGTCTCTCCAAAGAACTAATAAAGTTCCTCTAGAACAATGAGCGACTGGTATTGAGTAAGACCCAGACTGAGAACTATAAAGAAGCAGTCAGGGGTAGAGATAGAGAGACAAGGCAGACTTTGAGGCAGAGGCCTATTGTTGTGTTGTCACTGCCTGCATATTGTTGTGCTGCTGCACAGGGAGATCCACTTTCTATGTTTGCGTGTAGATGTATCCTTCTGGCTGCAGATCAGCATGGTGTGACACACACACACACACACACACACACACACACACAGTGTTTGTCTAGCTCCCTCTCATACACACACAGACTCAGCCCTCACTATCCGACTGAGGTGGCATTTAAATAATGAGCTTAGTTTGTTTGCGCTGCCTCGCCTGTCCCCTCCAGCCGAGGTGCGCTGTCTGGCCTTGTTACTGTTGCTCATATTCAATACTAATTGTTTCATTCAGCCGTGTCATTGAATTTAGTTTGCTTACATTTAAATGTGACAATAAAAACAGGCTTGTTTAATTAGAGTTGATCAGCTTCTGAAAGTGTTGCTTTAAAAACCAGACATAACAGTTTAATAAAAGGAGTTTGTATATAAAGTAGATACGAAGGGCAGTTTTTTTTTTGGTTTGCCTTGTGAGACTTTCTATACAGAAGCAACTTTAAACAGATTGTATAATTGGACTTCTGGGTAGAAAGGAAGATGGAGCAGACAACCTCACTGAAACAAATTCACAGTTGCCGTCGGTGCCACTGCGCTCAGCAGATTTATGCTGTTAATTAGGGTTATTAATTGGAAAACTGGTGTTGTGTAGATACAATAGACGGATTTTCATCTATCTTGTTTTGTAACTGTGTCACACCGTTCACATTTCCATCCGTAACCCATGTCTCTCTTTAGTTACTGTGTTAATCCTCTTAAAGTCCCTGAAGTCTTTCATTTGTTTTTGTTTTTGTTTTTTACATTTATGCCCAACAAATCTACAAATTTATGCACTTGGATTGAAAATGCACCATGGGCTGTTGTCAATTTAGCTTGGCTGAGACAACTTCCACTGCTTGCAATTGTTTGCTCTCTTTTTTGGAACTTACTGTATTGTTTCTGCTATGAAATAGTGAAGTGTGTTACTGTGCATTTAAGTACTTCTTTCTCTCCCGAGATCAGCAGATACTGCAGTAGAGATAGTTTTAACTCCGCTCCAAGTCTATCTCTGCCGTGAAGCAATCTATCATCTGAAATAACACAATTTTCACTAACATCACAAATTCTTTAGGCCACGAACCGTGTGCAAATGTCTTGTGACCCACTTTTTGCTCATGACCTACCAAGCTGAAGCACAGCACCACTTTCCAATACTCCATATCAGAAGCAGCCGTAGCACATGTCAGCCATGACGCATCAGCCAGGACACGGCTGTGTGAGCCTTTTTCCATCAGAAACACCTTCTGCCACCAGCGGACTAAAATAGACCCAGTCCACACCAGCCAGCATGAATCGATTCCACAAAGTTAGTTCTCATCGCTGTTTTAGTAGCATGCCCTATTTCTCAGTGAGTACGTGTTCATTTACATTTCCATAAGAACACACGTCCAGTGTATGCAGACACACTGTAGATCTTAAGAAATCCAAGAGCCGTTGTCTTTTGCTCTCTGCTTTGACATCTGGAAGTGTTGTGGCTCTGCTCTCAGTTCAGTGAGCCTTCAGGGATCCTAGACAGTTTGTTCAAGCCTGTGATTGCTGTTTTGAATGTGTTTGCAAAGCCTTAACCTGTGTTTTCCTGTGTGTGCATATGTGTTTGTTGCATGTGCCTGTCTTTGAATGTCTTTCCTGTTCTTTGTTTGCACTGTACGTGTGTTTTGTTTTCTTTTATTTCTTTTATTTTGTTGTACGTGTGTGCGTGTTTGTGTGTCCTACGCCCTCACAGCTGCAGGAAGCAAAGCAGCTGGAGAGAGAGCGTCACCGGCAGCACTCCCCTGTCACCCAGCACACTGAGCCAGACTCGCCCCAGACTCCCATCCACCCGCCGGCCAAGGGTCTGGCCCAGGAGGCCAACGGGCCCGTCACTCCTCCAACTCCCAGCATCGCCATCCCATCCACCCCGTCCACCCCGTCGACACCCGCCCCCGAGGGCAGCAGCAGGTCTGTGCCTGGGGAGCAGGAGGAGCAGAGGGAGCAGGAGGAGCCGGGAGAGCAGGGGCCAGTTTATGAGAGCCCAGATCCAGAAAATGGTTCAGAGTTCTGTGTGGCTGAAAATGAACAGACTGAAGCAGATCAAGCCACTGCAGCTGCACAGAGTAAGATTTCCAACATTTCATTATTCTGGGATTTTCATTAACCCTGTTGGTTTGTAATTTTGAATAGAGCCTTCATATATGACAGTGTCTTCTGCCCAAATATCCTATTTTGACAAGTAAAAATAACTATTTAGAAGCCAAATTCTAAACATCTCTTGTGCTACATGCACCTTCTAGGCTGGTGTATTTGCTGATAAAACCATCCAGATTTACAATCTTTACAATTTTATTCAACAGAAATAAAGCAGCCTAAACCAGTATTTACCATTGCAAACACTTCAGACAGAACGGCTGCAGAGATGAGGAGCAGAATTTCAAAAAATAGTCCATCAATCACACTGTAACTGCTTGCATGCTGGCCTAGAAAGCAGAACAGATGTGATTTCCCTCTGCACCCTTTCACCGGTAAAGAGGGTAAATGTCTTTTCTTAAGCTGTTTATGTTTGTGTTGTTCAGGTGCAGCAGCCCAGCAGCATCCAGAGGCAGGTGAGGAGGAGGAGGAGGAGACCCCAAACTATGAGGAGAAAGCCCAGGAAATTGTTCAGAGTATTCTGCAGGAGGTGGTCAACACTGTTGCAGGAGGTGAGATGTGGTCTGTGTGCAGCAAAAATAAAATACAGAAATGTTTTTCCTTCGATGGCAGTGACTAATTAGGTTTTTAAAGTATCATAATTGTCTGTGTTTATAGTCGCATGCAATACTAATGTTAAAGGAGTCATTCAATTAATTTTGGAGCACAAGCACAAAAGAAAGGATTATTTATATAATCCGCCTTAGAATAACCACCAAGTGAGTGTATTTGTCATGGTGCATGAGCAGCTCAATGATCAGAAAGTTCAGATACTGCAGTCACAACTTACCCTCTGCTCCTTTGTGCAGCTCCCGTGAGCCCCTTTCAGTTTGCTCTCCCTTTGACATTTCTGTAGAAAACAGGTTATTTAAATGTGTCCCTGCCAAATGCAAAATTCACTGCAAAACTGTCTCTTGCAAATCGTCATTATATAGGAGAATGCAGCACAGCCGTGGATTTAGACACACACATAATTTCCCTCCCATTGTTTGCTCTTTCCTTTCTTAAATACATATGGAAAAAAGGAAAGAGGTACACTGATTATACAAGCTGCACCGTGAAGAAGTCACAAGCAAACTGTGCTTGCAGGCTTGCTTTTCTTTGATGAATAACAAGGACCTCTATGGTTACAAAATGTGTTTGAAAGGAGACAGAATTCTCTAAACCCCAGCTCTCTGCTCAGAAATACCAGCCCAAGTTCCTGGGTAGCTGTGGTATAATCTTAGGTCAGGTCAGTCTCCCTGAAGTTCCCTTAGATGCTAACAAAAAGAAGGCAAAGCACTCTCTTTATGTGTGAAAGTCCAAAAAGGGCCTTTTTTTTCTACGTCTGCAAAAAAGCTACATTGCCTTCACTACACACAGAAGAATAGTGCTATGGCTTCCTTTTCAAATACACTTATACCCTTGAGCAACAATTTGACAAACAGGCCTAATGGTTGCGAGGATCCTGAGCAGAAATGCATGCTAGTATCCTTTCTTAACCTGAGAGGCTGTTGAACAGGCTGTTTGCTAAACAGTCATTTCGACTTTGTACCAAATTAAAACATTAAACTCCAGTTTATATCTGACAGTTTCATGCTGCCTTTGCTGGTCATTAAACTTGCAGTGGAGGATGTTTCAAGGTGTTTTAAGTATTTTCACATAGAGTCAAGGAATCAATCCAACTCCTCCCTACTCCATCATCACCACAGGGCACTGCTTGGATCCCACAAACCTTTGCTCCGACACCAAGGAGTCTGGAGGTGAGAGCGAGCCTGCGGAGTTGGAGCCGGCTGAAGCGGTGACAGAGGGCACCCAGAGCTCCCTGGAGGACGAAGGCACTCTGGGTAGCGACAGCGAGCACGTCCATGCCAACGGCATCCCCGGCACGCCCATTTCTGCCAGCTTCACCCCCTCACTGCCTGATGACAGACTGTCTGTCTCGTCCAATGACACTCAGGTGAAGGACGATTCATGTGTTTGTATTGTTAGCTGGTGTTCACCCTTTCATTCAAACATATTTAATTCTTTTAATAGCTGTGCTGGCTAAGAGTCAAAGGAAAAATGATTGACTTAATATATTCAGAAGACTAAATGATTTTGAGCACTTGTGTCTTGTCCAGTGGGGTTTTATGACCTGAAGTTGTATAATCACAATCTTCTTATGTTTAATAGGCTGGAGGATGTGATATTTAGTAAAAGTGAATCTTGGGAGCTGCTTGCTGATTTGGTTGTTCTTGTTTCTCTGCAGGAATCGGGAGCAGCTCCGGGCCAGCCGCCAGGTGCAAAGTTTTCTCACATCCTCCAGAAAGACGCCTTCCTCGTCTTTCGCTCACTCTGCAAGCTGTCGATGAAGCCGCTGTCTGACGGACCACCTGATCCCAAGTAAGAACTCAGTCCCTTTGGGTGAGCTCGGATGGGATTACAGTATTATTTTCTCTGTTAGTTTTTGTTTACTATTTCAGCTTATCTTAAAGCTTGGTCTTTTTAAAATTCCATGCACCATTCGAAGTCAGTGTTGTGCAAAAATAAAGAGAGAAATAAACATAACACACTTTTATTTGTCATTCAG
>JAUZTA010000016.1:9673116-9684642 GCA_034780835.1 Ctenochaetus striatus | reverse complement strand
CCGTTTCAATAAAGAGGTGATGTACGCCTACGTGGATCAAATGGACTTCCAGGGCAAAGATTTTGTTTCTGCGTTACGGATGTTCCTGGAGGGCTTTCGGCTTCCAGGAGAGGCCCAGAAGATCGACCGGCTCATGGAGAAATTTGCAGCGAGATATCTTGAATGCAATCAGGGGTGAGTTTACATCCTTTGACTGTTTAAACAGCTGAACTAGATTTTGAATTGCCTACATGCAACTTGCTGAGATATTAATATTCATTCTATCTTTCTCTCTCCCTCCCCTCTCCCTTCAATTTTTCAGGCAAACCCTCTTTGCCAGTGCTGACACTGCGTACGTCCTTGCTTACTCAATCATTATGCTGACAACAGACCTTCACAGTCCACAGGTAAGCACTCTGCCTCAGTGAGGCGGCAGCAGCCTTTGGGAGCTTCTCTAAACCGCAGTCATCCCCTCAGATATCAGGGTGAAATAAATCACAGGTATTGCAAAAGCAGCTTTTGACCCGTATCCCTGTTGTTGTTCGCGAAGGTGAAAAACAAAATGACAAAAGAGCAATACATCAAGATGAACCGCGGCATCAACGACAGCAAAGACCTACCTGAGGAATACCTCTCTGCCATCTACGACGAGATTGCAGGGAAAAAGATCGCCATGAAGGAAACAAAGGAGCTCACCATGAAATCCAACAAGCAGAGTGAGTCTCACGGCTTTGGGATGTCTCAAAGATAATAAGCTCTTATACAATGATTCCAGTTATTATCCGGGTCTGTTTACCTGCTATCTTTGTCGCTGCAATGAGTTTAAATGAGACTTAAAGCCATCGGAGACGTGTCAGATGAAAACTAATTAGATTTGCTACTGATTAGTCTGTAAAGTCAGTGCTTGTGAGTCATCTTCAGATAGGGAGAAAAAGGAGCAAAGAAATTGCAAAAGCCCATTAATGCAAGTTATATGCATGATGATAATGCGTGTGTTCGTGCACATTTGCCATGAATTGTTCTATGCTCGTTGTCAGTAAGCTGTTTAAAATTTCAAAAGCATGAAGAGGCCTATTGCCACAGCTTCCTTTTGACGCTTAATAGAAATTTTTTGATGAAAAGATGCAGTGTTTTGCCTGCTTAGTTTGTTATGTTGCCCTTAAAAACTCTGTGATTGTTTGTTTGTGTGTGTGCGTGTGTGTATGTTGTTCTTGCTCAGGTGTGGCCAGTGAGAAGCAGAGGCGTCTGCTGTACAATGTGGAGATGGAGCAGATGGCGAAGACAGCCAAAGCTCTGATGGAGGCCGTCAGTCATGTCCAGGCTCCCTTCACCAGCGCCACGCACCTGGAGCACGTCAGGCCCATGTTCAAGGTAACACAATTTGGACATAGATACACACACATGCTAAGAGAAACACACACTCTCGTTAACGTGTTGTAACACCTCATCCCTCTGTTGTTCCTCAGCTGGCGTGGACCCCCTTCCTGGCTGCTTTCAGTGTGGGTCTCCAGGACTGCGATGACACCGAGGTGGCCTCGCTGTGTCTGGAGGGGATCCGCTGTGCCATCAGGATAGCGTGCATCTTCTCCATACAGGTACTGCAGTCTGAACCTGTGGCCGTTAAGCTGCTTCTCTGGATCCCTTGCAGTATTTTGACTCACTGCCTCGTCTTTTTGCATCTGCAACAGCTGGAGAGGGATGCATACGTGCAGGCCCTGGCCAGGTTCACCCTGCTGACAGCCAGCTCTGGCATCGCTGAAATGAAGCAGAAGAACATTGACACCATCAAGACCCTCATCACTGTGGCCCACACTGATGGCAACTACCTTGGCAACTCCTGGCACGAGGTTTGCTCTTCACCTCTCTCTCAAAACTGTTTTTTTATTTACTTTTCTACTGTTCCTCATATCTCCCTTTTTTAATTTAAGCAATGTGCCACAGCGAGTCCTCTTTTCACCCGGATATATGTGTTCTGTTTTTTTATGACAGCTAAAAGTCGTTTCAAGGCACAACATTACACAAAATAAAGCAGCCTCTTGTGGGTTTCTGCTTAAAAAAGTGTCTCAAAACAACAGCATTGTATTAAAAACAGAATTAAATAAAGTTCTAGTAAATATAGTTTAACATTTGTTGCTCTCCAAACAAGCAGCACTGGTTCTAATTAACAGCAATATAAAACATTGACATTATTGACATGACTTCAAATGATATTTCTGAACCATCATTGTTTAATTGAACTATTACGCAGTCATTAGAGTTGCAGGATATTTTGCTGATATCCAAGTTTTTTATGTGACTTTCTGTATATTTTTGTTTCTCAAAGCATGCCCCTGTCATGTCTCCCCTCAGATCATGAAGTGCATCAGTCAGCTGGAGCTGGCTCAGCTGATCGGTACGGGGGTGAAGGCTCGCTACATCTCAGGGACGGTGCGGGGCAAAGAGGGCTTTATAACGAGCACGAAGGAGCAGAGCAACGACGAGTACCTGGGGATAGGTCTGCGCCAGATCCTGTCACAGCCTTGTCCAACCTGAGATGTAAATAAGTCAAAATGCATTAAATTCTTTGTGTGATTTCTAATCCTTTTCGCTTTGCTCTGCAGTCGGAGGGACGGTCGACCGCAAGCAGATCGCCAGCATTCAGGAGTCCATTGGAGAGACCAGCTCTCAGAGTGTGGTGGTGGCTGTGGACAGGTACGTCCTCCATATCCAAATCAATACTCAATACCATCTCAATGCACCATTTGTTGTATTGAAATAACATTATAATGATCATGATTTTGATCAGCATTAAGATGAAAATTTAATTATTATTAAAAGACAGTATTAGATTCAATGTAAAAGTGCTTAAAACACATGGACACTCAGTTAAACTTGAGCTGGTTATGCA
The DNA here is from genome assembly GCA_034780835.1 of Ctenochaetus striatus. Lineage (NCBI taxonomy): Eukaryota > Metazoa > Chordata > Actinopteri > Acanthuriformes > Acanthuridae > Ctenochaetus > Ctenochaetus striatus. The sequence continues at coordinate 9,681,776 of JAUZTA010000016.1, read as the reverse complement.
GCAAGTTTTCAGTGAACATCCCCTGATTTTTCTCTGTTTTGCTGCAGAAGAGCTACTGCCTTTTAAATATTTATTTTTCTGCTTTTAGGATATTCACCGGTTCTACACGATTGGATGGTAACGCAATAGGTGAGTCTAGCTACACGCTGTGTTATTCTTATTGCTCCAAGGACAGGCGCATTTAAGCTTATTTTGATCAGCGTGAGTCACTTTGCCCTTACAAAGCGCCCTTTCTCTGCTCGCTGCCAACGTCTTCTCTCTGTTCGTCAGTTGATTTTGTGCGCTGGCTGTGCGCCGTGTCCATGGATGAGCTGGCCTCGCCCACACACCCACGTATGTTCAGCTTGCAAAAAATAGTCGAGATCTCCTACTACAACATGGGCCGCATCAGGCTGCAGTGGTCCAGGATCTGGGAGGTTATCGGGGATCACTTCAACAAGGTGGGTGAGGTTTGGTTACCTCAGGGATGGAAATCGTGAAAACAAAAGCACGTTTTTAAAATATGAATACATTATAGTTCTGTTGTAGAGAAAGAAACTGAAAACGGCCTCAGATGCAGTGTCTTTTTATGTGATACTTAAGTTTGTGAAAAACTTCCCTGGATGGAAAGAGGCCGAGTGAGCTGCAAAAGACTGTTTGCATTCTCTCCCACCTTTTACAAAAGGCTGATTTCATTGACTGATAAGCGCAAATTGTTGCCAGAGAGGCTTTCTAGTAGTTTGGTATTCAAGGACACCTCTCTCACGGAGGCTCTGCCTCTCACTGAGTGGCTGCAAACTGAGTTTAGCTTACATAAAAAATCTAATCCTCAAAATAGTCCTTTATGACCTTGGAAAATGGCTTCTTTCTTTCCTGCTGGAGGGTGAACTGTTTTTCTTCTGTTTTAAGTTACAAGTCTTAATGTAGGAACAGTTTGTTCTTGGAAAGCTGCACTCTGACTTGCTAAATTTAAGAAAGTGATTAAGCTTATGCCATAAAAAAAAATTATTTTGATGTTGCTAAAATGTGATTTATCCCTGTGCAGGTTGGCTGTAATTCCAACGAGGATGTGGCGATTTTTGCCGTCGACTCTCTCAGGCAACTTTCCATGAAGTTTTTGGAGAAGGGGGAGTTGGCCAACTTCAGATTCCAGAAAGACTTTCTGAGGCCTTTTGAGCACATCATGAAAAAGAACAGGTAGAGAGACAAGTGCTACATTTATCTGCGAGCAAGTGCTCATGTTACTCCCCCAGTGTAGATCCGGATGGTGCAAACACAAGGTCTGTGCTGTGGCTTTCAGTAGTTACTATTTCTGGGTTGTTTCTCTCTTTCTTGGCACTGTCTCCTCCCCTCCACCTCTGTAGCTGCTCCCCTCTTGTCTGTTATTCACTCTCCTTCTTTTCGTCTTTTCTGTCTGCTTCTAATGGCAGTGAGTAAGCACATTGTTTTGCGAGCAAATATTTCAGCCAACCCATTTCAGTCTGTTTACGTAAGCCTTTCAGTCGAGTCATGTAAAAGCCTTTTTTATTTCCTTGCTCAGTCCGAGTCACTTCTGAATGGATTTTAAACGGCTATCGGTCATAAATAAATGTGATTTACCCGTCGTAACTGTGACACGTCAAAAGCCGAGCCGCTCTACTGCACCGTCCTTTTCATTCATGTGAAAGAGGAGTCGCGGTGTGAGTGTAAACCCACCCACAGACTGAACAGGCTGAGGGCGTCAGCAGGGAGGAAATGGCAGGCAGCCATGTAAACCCTGCAGCGCAGTGTGTCCATTAGACTCGCTCGTGCTGCCGTCTTGTGTGTTATAATGTGTGCCTGTGTGTGTGTGTGTGTGTGTGTGTGATGGTTAGTGGATGCAGAGGTTTTGTCTCATTCATAACTACTAAGCAATTAGGAATGCTCCCCACAGTCGCTGTGAAAACATGCCGTGCCAGGATTAGTCAGTGCCGGAATAATGATTTTCCCTGAAAATGGCTTTAAGGGTGTTTTTAAGCATTTTTTCAGATAACTGACACAATAAAGAGGTGATCTTCCTTCTTTTTAATTGATTGAGTCACATACTTTCTACTCCTCTTCCTCAAACCTTTTTTTCCTCGATTCACTCCTCATCTCCTCTTCTTTTTCCCTTCTGTTTCCCATTCAGGTCTCCCACCATCAGAGACATGGTGGTGCGCTGCATAGCTCAGATGGTTAACTCCCAGGCGGCGAACATTCGCTCAGGCTGGAAGAACATCTTCTCTGTCTTCCACCTGGCTGCTTCTGACCAGGACGAGAGCATCGTTGAGCTGGCCTTCCAGACCACCGGCCATATCGTCAGTAAGTCCAGCACACACACACGCAGACACCTGAGGAGGCTGTAGTAACATTAATGACAAACCTGCTTAATGCACTCTGTTAATTTGTTACTTTAATCTTGTGGTCATCAGATTCTGATCTCCCTCTTTCCCTCCGTTTTTCCCCTTTCATCCACTGTTATCTCCCTTCACCCAACCCTCTGTTGTTCCCCCCTCTGTTCCTCTCCCAGCGAATGTATTTGAAAAGCACTTTGCGGCCACCATCGACTCCTTCCAGGATGCCGTTAAGTGTCTGTCAGAATTTGCCTGTAATGCCTCCTTCCCGGACACCAGCATGGAAGCCATCCGCCTCATCCGACACTGCGCCAAATACGTCTCAGAGAGGCCACAGGTCAGAATCTGGTCCCGCTATGAACAAAACAGATCGTCTCCTACCTCAAAGATGCCACTCCTGTGCATAACATTGAACAGACTTTGAATACTGCAGCATAACAATGAAAGGAAGAGCTGGAATGCAGACAACAGTGCCTCATGTAAACGTTGGCTGGCAGAGCTTTACCATAGTACTATTAATCACTCAGCCTCACTCTTGGCCTCGACATCGTAAAGAGAAAGAATCTGTGCATCAGGAAAGCAAGAGTGGATTAAGTGTCTATGAGGGCTACGCACAGCATGTATGGAAATGTGTATTTGCTCAGGAGGGTTAATCCTCCCCGGAGGCAGCACTGGTACAGTATCGAAACATGGCTCTTATTTCTCTGGCAGGCCTTCAAAGACTACACCAGTGATGACATGAATGTAGCGCCTGAGGACCGTGTGTGGGTGCGTGGCTGGTTCCCCATTCTCTTCGAGCTCTCCTGCATCATCAACAGGTGTAAGCTTGATGTCAGGACCAGGTAGGCGGGGCTTTTAATTTTAATTTAATATATTCCTGAGCATAAAGACGACATTAAAGACAAGCAAAGGTTTTGCTCAGTCGCGCTGCACATCCATCCAATTGTTGCAAGGCTGAACAGACTGCATGTTGTTAGAAAGTAAATGTCAGCTGTACCACAGAGGAAAGGGCTAACCAGTGTGTGTGTGTGTGTGTGTGTGCATTTCCCAGGGGGCTGACAGTGATGTTTGAAGTGATGAAGACCTACGGACACACGTTTGAGAAACACTGGTGGCAAGATCTGTTTAGAATTGTCTTCAGGATCTTTGACAACATGAAGCTGCCTGAACAACAAACTGAGGTAGACGACAAGGACCCCACTGTCCCTGCTGTTTCACGCTTGTCATGATCAGTTTTTGTCAATAGATGTCTTAATTATCAAAAAACATTCTCTACACTGCAGTATTTTGTTATAGGTTTTGTTTTTATGCTGATTGAATAAAAAAGAATCTCACTGAGGTTGTGTTGCACCCACAGAAAGCAGAGTGGATGACCACCACCTGCAACCATGCACTTTATGCCATCTGTGATGTCTTCACCCAATACTTCGAGTCCCTCAGTGACGTCCTGCTGGATGACATTCTGGCTCAGCTCTACTGGTGTGTGCAGCAAGGTGAGCGAACGGCGACAGTTTCTATCTTCTGTCATGTCTTCTTTAATATCCTCGCGCAGCTAGTTAAGATTCCTGGGATCTTTGAGCTGGATTTAAGTTTAATTTAGGCATCAGGACGGTTTCTGGCCTTAGCTATAACCTGGGCTTGGCTGCACTGACAAAAAATATAGATTGTCTCTGAGCTTTAATGTACTGCATGAATGCTGGGCTTTCACTTCATAAAAAGACAGAGGTTAAGCAAAAGTTCACATCGTTTGTTCGCCTTTTGGGGTTAAATGGATAATAGATAAAAAGGCTGAATTCTCAGTGGACTTCATATATCAATTCCAGCTTACTGTTTTTAATTTAATACCCTTCCCTTGTCTTTCCCTCCTCCTTCCCCTTCCCCTCCTCCTCGTCCTCCCCCTCTTCTTCTGTGCTTCTGTAGATAATGAGCAGCTTGCCCGCTCAGGCACCAACTGTCTGGAGAACGTAGTCATCATGAATGGAGAGAAATTCTCCCCAGAGACCTGGGACAAGACGTGTAACTGCATGCTGGACATCTTCAAGACCACGATTCCACACACGTGAGCTGCCGCACTGAATATAAAACGCCTCCCTCTCAGAAGTCAGAAAACAAAAAAAATCGATCTAAAGTAGTAAATCAATTTAAAGGAAAATACAATTTAAATCTCATTCCATTTGTAAGGATTTTCTGAACTAATCAGACTTTTCTCAAGCACAGACCAAGCAGACATTTAGAAAAGGGATTGAAAACGTCAGTCAACAAAGGCTTTAAAACTAAATAAGACTTTGTTTAGCTCTACTGATCAAGCTCTTGCACTTTTCTAATCTTTTTTCTACTTTTTTAATCATTCTAAGAATGAAGGTGACTCACTGAGTGAACTGTTTTTCAGGCTGTTAACATGGAGACCAGCGGGAGCCGAGGGAGAACACCTGACAACACAGAGCCTGTCAGACAAACAGCTGGTGAGGAAATACAACGTTTTTCTGTTTTGCATGTGAATGGATGAACATTTGTTTTGACAAATTGACATATTTTTCTCCCATTTTACTTGAGTAAATATTTGTTTTTCTTTCAGACAGTTTTTCTTTCTTACACATGATAAAATTCGTTCTGGCACAGTGTTTGTGTACTTTTAAGTGCTTTGTTTGTACAGGCGTGCAGTAACTCTTCTCACTTGACTCTCAGGACTCCATTTCCCAGAAGTCAGTGGATATTCAGTCCCGCTCCGAGGACCAGCACTCCCTCAGCAGTGCTGATAGGGTTGCAATGGAGAACCGTCGGCAGAGTCAGCACAGCTCGGCCTCAGGCGTTGGTGAGGACGGCTCCAGAGGAAAGACCCCAGCCAGTAAGACTGTCGCTTCACTCACAAGACTCAATGCGAGTGTGTTTCTGTGTGTGTGTGTGTGTGTGTGTGTGTGTGTGTGTGTGTTCTGATGGAAATTTACCTCTTTGTCCCACAGAGGTCCAGGAGCAGCGCTTATTCTCGGCCTTGCTGATAAAGTGTGTCGTGCAGCTGGAGCTGATCCAGACCATCGATAACATTGTGTTTTTTCCTGCCACCAGTAAGAAGGAGGATGCTGAGAACTTTGCAGCTGCTCAGGTGCAAACAGGACACACTTACAGTCACTTGTCACGGGCTTTGTTTCAAACCTGTAGATGCTACATCTCCTTGAAATCTTTGCTTATGTTATTGTGCTTTGTGTGCAAAGCCAATAATGATCCATTATTTGCTTGTCTTTCTGAAGCGGGACGCTGTGTATGCAGCAGACGTCCCCGTGGAGACCCAGGACCAGGGCATGTATCGCTACCTGACCTCAGAACAGCTCTTCAAGCTGCTGGACTGCCTGCTGGAGTCCCACCGCTTCGCCAAGGCCTTTAACTCCAACAACGAGCAGAGAACCTTACTGTGGAAAGCAGGTAGGGCAAGAAGGTTTGACTGTGATCAGAACTTTACCCCGAGCTGTGCTGCCGAGGTCAATATATCATGGAGAAAATTCAAAAATGGCTGTACGGTAACGGTAACCGTGTGCATCTGTGCGTTCATTTGATCAAGGTTTCAAAGGAAAGTCGAAGCCTAACTTGCTGAAGCAGGAGACCAGCAGCCTGGCGTGCGGCCTGCGCATCCTGTTTCGCATGTACACGGACGAGAGCCGCCAGGACGCCTGGGAGGAGGTCCAGAGACGACTGCTCAAGTAAGGAACAAACACGCGAAGCATCAATATCTCACCACAGCTGCCGACCCTTCAGCGGCAGAGGATGTCGCCGGATCTGAGGATTACAGCTACTCGACTACTTCCATTGATATTTAACATCAGTAGATGCAACATCCTGCCATATTCCTCTGACACACATCACTGCAGTCCCTCTGTGACTCTGCCACGATCTGCCCACAGAAAATGACTGAAGCACGCAGAGATGCATTTGTCAGTGACCACAGCATTAGCAGGCGTAGCCACTAATGATGCCACCACTGATCTTTATAATGGATTCTGCTGTTCTGCTACTTACATTCATCCCACTAATGATGCTCTTTGCAAGTACACTACTACTGCTGAACATATATTACGAAACAGTTGGATTGATGTGTGCATGTGCCTGAAAAGGTCTCAGTTTGACAGAATTTAGAATTTAATTGGAGGTTTTGCTGTTGGAGGTTCGTGTTGACAAGATGATAGCTGTACTTCAGAACAGGCCTTCAGTCTGCAAAAAAATCTGCTTAAATCAACTTTTTTTTATAATTTTAATGAGGTTAAGGCATGAGATGGATGAATATGGTGATGTATTTATATTTTGATTTTAAAAGTTCATTCTTCCTTTTTTGATATTTTTGCTGAACTTTTATACATCCTGAAAAAAATGTGACATTAATGATTGATTTTGATTAGCCTCAAAAGTCCTGAAGGCAGTTTCTGGTTGCTGAAATGCTCCAGATCTTTGAGACTCTTTTAAACATCATTGCTGCTGAATCAATTGGACTCGTATCAGGGATGTTTTTGCCAATACATCTGTTAAATATTAATATCGTCTGATAATCATCAGTTCGCTCCACCCTTGGTCTGTTTGTGCGTGTAAGAATATGCGTATGTTCTTCCGGCTGAGGGCTGTTTTTAATCGGTCAAACTGGGGTGAAGCCCCGAGACGTCTCTCACACGCTCGCCATCATTAGCGCCAATGTGGGAATAAAGAAATCACACTTCTGCTGGCAGAACTGTCAATAGCCACCTCAGAGGAAGGAGAAATCAAAAAGACACTGGCCCTGAGAGGAAGGGAGGATGTTTTGATGTCACTATCTCCAGTCAGTTATTCTTGGCAAAAGGCGCCGAGTCTGCACAGCTCTGAACTTCTGTGAAACGGACGCCGCCTGCTGTAAAGATCCAAAGGAAACAGCAGACTGATGTTCCACTTCTCAGTCAGCACCGCTGTCATGTCTTTATTCAGCGCCTTCACAAACAGCCGTCACCCTCTTTCCCTCCCAGCCTCGCCCTCGATTTGATGATGATGATATCAAGATAAAGCAGAATCATTGCCCGTCTCTCCTACTTGCAATAATTATTAGAGAGGAGATGAGAAATAGGAGGAGGCGGAGGAGGAGGTGGAGGAGGAGGGATGATGCCTCCGTGTGTGTGTGTGGCTCAGAATTCCTAATTCATTTAGACACTGTAGTGTGTCATCACGCCTGTATTTTGCATTCCCTCCCTCTCTATCAGACATGCATCATCCTGTCATCCACAAGCAACACAGTCACACATTTATTCTTAACAATACACACAGTTCCACACACACACACACACACACACACACACGCACACACACACAACACACACAAACACACACACACACGTTTGTTCACCAGAGGCCTTGTACTGCGCACACTCACACACAGTTTGATTGGTTCAGGGTGCAAAGAAGATTTAGGAGGCGATTAAGGAACAGAGGATAGAGTGTGAGGGGAGGGGGAGGAGAGGAGGTGGGAGAGGGAGAGAGGGAGGGGGGTTGGATGGCTCACAGATGGTGTTGATGTCAGAGGGCCGCAGGGTCAGAGGAAAAAGGTCAGAGGTGGAGTTAGTTTTCCTCAGGCTTCAACTGTGAAGAAAAGTGTCTTAATTGTTTTCATAACTGCCTCCGTCAGTGACTTTAATCAGTGTTTACTGAGATGAAACAACCTCCATCAACCCCACCCTGACGATTTTACATGCGATAAGCAACGCAGAGAAGCGGATGCTGTCTTGCTACAATACATTACGGATCAACATGGCCTTTATTATATCCAGTATTTCTTTCTGTTACATGTTCTCTCAAAGTGTAAACATGTATTATTTTAAATGTTTCTCTTTGTGTGTGTGCTGCAGTGTGTGCAGCGAGGCCGTAGCGTACTTCTTGGCTCTGACCTCAGAAAGCCACAGAGAGGCGTGGACCAACCTGCTGCTGCTCTTCCTCACCAAGGTGCTAAAGATCAGTGATGAAAGGGTAAGAGGCCGAAACACTTGATGACGTCTGTTCCTGTCTGTGTTGGTGTGGTGACAATTTACAGCGAGGTCTGATGTCCAAAAATAACACAAGACAATCATGGCTTCAACACTTCGGTGTAGTGCAGAGTGAAATATCACTGTTTGTTGATATTGTTATATGAGACTAGATATCATCTGTTATGTTTACGTATCTTTGTATCTTTGTAGGCAATGAACTTATCAATCACCCCTCGTTTGTACAGATTGATACCAATTTTATAAGGTTGCCGGTCGTGTTTGCAGTTAAATATGTTTTGTTCACTGATTTAAATTAACTGTTAATTAGGACTATATTTGTGGCATCTTGTCTTATCTTGTGTCA
>JAUZTA010000016.1:9658015-9673016 GCA_034780835.1 Ctenochaetus striatus | reverse complement strand
GTTCGCTGTCTTCTTGTGTCAACAGCCATTTTATACCAAATAAGCAGTACATAATAAGATTAAACTGCTTAAAAGTGTTATTTTGGCTTTGTCTTACTCCCTCTCTCTCTCCGCCTCATCCCGCCTCCACCTTCAGTTCAAGGCTCATGCATCTAGATACTACCCTCTGCTGTGCGAGATCATGCAGTTCGACCTGATCCCTGAGCTCCGGGCTGTTCTGAGAAAGTTCTACCTGCGCATCGGCCTCGTGTTTCACATCGCACAGCTGCCTGAGCCCGAACCGGAGCCTCAGCCGGCACAGTTCGAGCAGGAGTCCGGCACAGAGGTGGCGGAGGAGGCCGGCGAGGAGGCGCAGTGATGCTGCACCGCAAACAGGCCTGGAACACAGAGCTCCACTGAGGCCTCCGCCTCAGATCTGTGCAACTCTGAGCTGCAGCCCTGTGTCACCTCAGGGCCGTCCACGTGGCTCACACTTGACTTAAATAGCTGATTATCAATCAGTTATCTGCTACTACCCACCCGCACCCTTAACCCCCGTCACCACGTACACACACACGCCTATACACACACACAAACAGACAGAGTACTTGATATCACAATGAAAACAGAAATGTCTTGTACAAGGTGTAGCGATGCATCCACTGGATAAAACTACTGATTAACAACTGACAGTTATCAATATCTCTGATCTGCTCAGAAGGATTATATTTCAAAAAAATGTGTGCTACTTACTGTATATTTAAAAAGTAAAGAATGAATGGACTCAACAACATGCAAAAAGACATTTAGTAACTATGACATGTGGCATTTGTCACACACTGATAGTAATGATCTTTCTGTCTGCACCGCAGATGGCTAACATTAGTATTGATAGCCTCTTGGATGAATCTAGTTGTACAGATCTGCCGCTATGTAATATAATCTTATAACACTAGATTTCATTTATTTTTGTTTATGTTTTTTTTCCTCCTCTGGATTTGCTGCACTTGATCTCTTTTTTGAATGCACTGGAGATTTTACTTTTGTGATAATTTATTTGACTGTACCATCTCCTGCAGACACAGAATGATTTGTAATTGAACGAGACCGTGGAAAGTGAAGGGTTAAATTATTCCATTTTATATGTTCTTAGGTTTTTATCGGACATAGACGATGACCGGGCTTCTGAAACTGGAAGATGAGAGAGCAACCTGATGCTAGCTGCTTTTGAGTCACTAGTCTGTTTTTATGTTTGAGTTTAGTTTTCACTCTTGTGTACAAAATCAAAAGTTAATAATATATTTAATGTTTTTTTTTTCTTTATTGGTTTGGGGGAAAGTTATATGTATAGAGAGGATGACAAATGTTAGCTGTGCTTTAAGTATGAATGGGATGCATTCCTGCTCATGGATGTAGAAAACAAAATGTATATGATACAGCAATGTAAAGTTTTCTATGTTGCAAAAAAGATTATGTACAACTTTCTGTACAATACATCATCTGGCATTCTAATCAGGTTCTAGGTCAATAAAGTTTTTGAACTTGGTTGATTTGAAATGCTGAATCACTGACTTCTGAATGAACGATCTGATAGCTTTTTAATAAAAGCAGGTAAGCAAGTACAACATTAAAATAGAATTTTAATAGAAAATAAACATTAAAATAGAATTTTAATAGAAAATAAACTTCCTGATTTATATTTTAAATTAATGCATTAACATTTACAAACAGTATGTTTATTGTACATTCAAAGATGTGCACATCACAAAACCTGTTAATTCCTATAACAGAGTAAAAAGTGCACTCTTGATGTTATGTATGCAAGGTGAGACAGGTGTCCCACAGCAACATGTACGTTCTCTGGAGAGTCACCACCTGCATCTGAAGAAATGGGGAATTGGCAAAGATCCAATGTCACTGTTTCCAGTTTCCAAACCTCTGACACCAGGTAATGGAAGTTACGTGATGCGATATGTCAGCCAGGCTTGAGCATCTGTCCTACTGTTTGGAGTTTTCCTACAGCCCGAGCGTTTTACAGCATCAGACGTGCCAGGACGCAGCCAGGGCTCTGTGGCAACGGTCTCCATGGACACACACCTCTCCCGGGCAGAGCGCAGGGACAAGACATCCACTTCATCACCAGGAAGCCCCTCTAGAGAACACAGAGGCTAATCCATCACACACTTCTTCAGAAATTTAAACACTGCAATGTAATACATAATTCTTTTGTTCAGACATTGTTTCTATAATTTGTCACAACTGGGATAATTGTTCTGAAGCACTAGCTATGTGTCTTCTCTGTAAAAATGGTGGCAAAGCTTCAGCAAGAGACTAATACATGAGGCAGAAATCTGTCAAAAAGCAAGTTAATGTTAGTAAGAAATTTACATGCAATTTAACAGTTAATTTACTAGTGAGCGATGATATCACTACTTTTCAGCAAACCGACACTCCTTCACTTTTGCTTTTCTTTTATTGATCTAACCTGCCTGTTTAAATAATCCTGATGTAAACCGTTTCCTCTCACCTGATCTGCTGTTGTGATTCCCTGAGCTTTGTCTTGCGATGCGGTGCCGGTCGTTGGCCATGTCTTTACACTCAGGGTTCAAACTGGTCACTGACTGTAAAGACCGAGCATCTGGCTGGGTGTTACAGTTACTCTGATCCACGGACGCAGCCTTCTCCTGTTCAAAAATTAAAAAGAGACCAGAGGGGACAGACTGACTACAGTTCACATCTGTTTAATTTACATCAGAAAACAAGTGGGACTTCAATAACTCAATATTTAGAGCACCAGAAAGGGCTGCCGCTCAGGTACTGTTGCCCTGAAGCGAACAAAAGAATCCATTTACTGATCAGTAAGCATACATCATAGTCATGTCTCCTCTGTGGGGCTGTCCTCTCCTGGTGCTCTGCTGAGTGCTGACGGAGTTTCCGCTCACTCTGCTCTTCACTAACACTGTGGAAATCTGACAAAGCACAGAAACCATTCATCACTACACACAAACAATCCTCTCTACAGCTGGACGGAGGCTAGCGACACCTGTCATATGTAAATGTTAAAAATCAGTCCATTAAGCAGATCTTTTAACTGGAAAAGGGGTAGGAGGAAAGTATTTCAAAGCCTCCTTTACTGCGACAGGCTTTTTTTAACAGTTTCTCTCCCTACTGCCTTCTCTCCCAATAGCTGGCAGGGTGCTATCGCCACCCTGCAGCTGGCATATGCGCCTTGCACCCAGAACTGGCATCAGCTGCAACACAGAGACGCGAGCTGGCATGCAGCACTATCAGTCTGGCACAAAGACAAAGAGCTAAATTAGCCTAGCGCAGAGGCTGTTGTGGGGTTGTATCGTGGGAGTGTATGTCACTGACCTCCCAAGCAATGTCAACTTGGTGGAAAATGCTTAAAAACCTTTGAAGAAAAAGAAGCCTGAAAGCGTACTGTGTCTCTTGGATGTAAACACTTGAAAGAAGGAGAAGAAAAGATGGACGGGAACAGTTGTAACAAACAGACAATGTTTATCCAGGCTTACCAATAAAAGTAGACTCAGATGGCAACATGAGGTCTCTGTGGATGTTTGATCCAGGTTTGTTCCTCTGAAGAGGAGAAATGAACACCACTTACAACACTTTTTCATTACAAGAGCGAAGCATGCAAGTTGTTCTTGAGCGGCCTTGCTATTTAGTCACAACAATGTCATGTATTTAATTCATGATGACCACTCACGGGAGCGTAGCAGCTCGGTTCTTGGTCCAAAAAGTCTGCAGAGAAACACAGCAATAAATTAAAGGGAGCACAACGGTTTGAGGAGAAATGTTTGTGTGTGTGCTGACAAACCGTGCTCTTCGGCTCTTTTCTTAAGCCTGATTTTGCGTTGTTCACGAAGAAGCGCCTGCTGCTGGATGTCCAGACTTGAATCATCAGTGGGGGGGTCAGGGTACATGTGACGGACCTCCTCACGAGATGCTGTGTCTGATCAACGAAGGAAAGATCCAACATGTTGATGGATGCAGCTGTTATGGTTGCATTAGCATAGTAATACAGAATTTTAAAGGTCATTTCAGGAGGCACTGATTTAATTTAAGAGAAAAACTTTCAAAGAGAAAACAAACAATACTTTTGAGTCATTTCTCATTGCTCCCCTTACTTTCTCCCTCTCCTTCAACTGTCTAAAGCAGCATCTTTGCCTGGCTACATCCTTCCCATTGTATCCTATCAAGGTTTGATCCAACAGAATGGATCTGATGCGGTTTTAAGAGGTCAGGTTGGCATAAATCCATAACTTCTTCAAGAAAGTTTTTGCTCAATTCATCACAAACTAGCATTTCTTCCTATTTTGTTGGTCTTACAAGCCAGAGCTCTGAGTATCTTTCACACCACTGCATTAACTCGGTCTGGGAACCCATCCAAAGCTATTTCCTCGGTCGCTTGCATTACATTTTCTGTTTATGCTGCCAAACTGCCCGTCTCTGATGGACACCTTCCATGACCCCATGAGATTGAAGTTTCAGTGTGGCTGGAAGGAGACAGAGGACTGATGATAAGCTCTGAAAAAGTCAAAACCATGAGGCAATGCCCGGCCGGTTTGGAACTACAAGGACCCTCGTCTCTTGTCCTTACATCAACGTCACGTCCGAGGCAGTTATGGGAAGGTTTTTCAATTGCTCGGGTGGGTTCAGAGTGCAGAAACAAAGTAGGCCGTCTCCAGTTGATTTCAGTTTAGCTCGCCACTATTATCTGAGCAAAGAAGCTAAATGAAGCAATATTTCATTTTCCCAGATAAAAAAAAAAAGAAACCACTCTGAAAGTCTCACTGTTGTTTGTAACTGCACTGTGTGAGCTCTTCTTGCAGTCATAACTTCCTGAACCTCTTGGTCACACAGAAGGAATGAACTGAGACTAGCAGGCTTCACTGCTCATGATGCTGCACTACTTTAAATAGTATTCAAAGTTTCCGTCGTTACCTCTGTGTTTAAGATGGTTGAACTCCATGAAATTTTGCATATGAACACCTGCAGCACCATTTTGTCTGTTCGCCGATTCGAAAGCATCCACTCTGGGTCGTCCTCTGCGCCTGAGCAAAGGAGGGAAACCTCACTTCAAACAGGCCTCAAATAAAACACAGATGCCTCAAATAACACACAGATGCCTTGCTGAAAATGTCATAAAGTTCACTGCTGCAAATTGTGCACATAGACTGTAAGGACGCAGTTCTGCTTGATAGACTTGATGGATTCAACAGAGGAGTTAAGTGAGGATTGTTTTACAATAAGGATATAACACGTGCTTTGTGTGTGTTAAGCATTTCTAAATACTTTTACGAGGCCCAAAGCATGAGGTGCTCTGTGTAAGCAGCTTATTATACTGGAACCAAAGAAAAGCAGTGAAACTGGCCCCAGTTCAAAGGCATTTCTCTGATGATTTGCAGCAAACTTATTTGAATATAAGCAGAGATTTTGCAAGTAGCTTTCTTTAGAGCATTCCTGTCCCTTTGGGGAAAATTTACTCACATTATGTCTCACGTGTGTTTTTCAGGGTTGGTTAGAACAGTGAAGACGGATGAAAAGAGAATTTTCCTGCGGGGATCATTCTGTTACATTGCTGCAGTAATGAAACCAATCTTAATAGAGATTAGGAGATAGCCAATTTGACCTGGGTCACCTTCATTAGCTCGGAGCACAAAGCAGCTTCCTCGGAATACAAATAGCAAATCAAAATTGTCATTTAAATAGACAGAATTAGTATTTTGTCTTCACATTAAATGTGTCTGGGGATGCATTAGGTGAAATTGGACCTGAAGGGGCAGAGCACATCTAATAGGTTCTCTAAATGGCTATTCTTTTAGCTTAGAGCAAAATGATAAAATCCTATTTGTTCTGGGAACGCTATACCTACGCAAATTACCTCTGCTGTTTACAGGCGCCTGACTGTAATACCTGTTGAGTGGTGTGTAGTAAATTTCTTGTGGATCTCTCTGACCCATCTGAGCCTCCAGTTTTCTCTGCTCTTTCCTCAGGTATCTACGGAGGGCTGAAAGCTCTCTCAACACTTCCTGCTGACCATCTGAAGCAAGCAGACGAAGCAAAGGGAGACATAGATGAGTACAGTATACGTTTAAGTGGTATTTTTTTTTAACCCCTTTATTTTTCTGAGGTGGGTGGCATACAGGTAACTGGAGACTGTCTTACCTTTAAGCTGGGGTTCTTTTACAGGGGCTGGTGGGCAATATGGTGCTGACACAGGGGACTCCTGTTAAAGACATTGCAGGCATTTTTATATTCTTGTCATAGAACAAAATAGGTAAGATAATTTCATTGGTTTAGTGAGGGTCTTACAGTCCTGGAGGAGAGTTGGCTCACAACAGAGGGAGGTCTGGATGTCATGAGTTTTGTCTGCTTCCTCTGCAACGCTGGGATGGGGGCAGATGGCTCTCTCTGCAAATACACAGAATTGCATCACTTGACTGAAGTGTTCAATAAAACTACAAGTTACAGTAACAATGAAGTTCCAGGTTTAATGTACCTCAAGACCTAACTGCTCCCTTTTTTCCTCTCTGTCCTTGGTTCTCTCAGGCACCTTCTCCTCAGTCTCTATCACCTCCCTCTGATGTTGAGTCTGAAGTTCGTGAATCACTATTTGGTTTTTCAGCCCATGCTGCAGAAAGTAAAGAAAACTGTTTATCAGTTGCAGTCCTACTGTGAGGAGATCAAGAAGATCAAAGAGATGAAGTCCTCACCTTAAACTTCTTTTGTTCCCTCTGTTCCTTTTCATATTCCTGCTGTATGGCAGCCATTTGTTTTGCCAGCCTCTTTTCGTCTTTTTCTACCTCAGTCCTCATTCGTTCTTTCTGCTCTTCCTCCCTTTGTTTGGCTTCCTCTATCTGTTGAAAATATAAAGGTCCAGATGCATTTAAACTTTGTTTCTTCAAAGTGCTCAAGAATGTTTAAATGGTTGCAACCAATAAAACATTTTTACATTTTACAAAAAAGGGAGACACATGCAAAAGCTTTTTACATTTTGTTTGCTTTATGCCCTCCATTAGCATCCGAGCAGTTAGCTGCACAGATTGAAGGTTGTGCCTTGAACGTACCTGTTGCTGAAGTTCTTCTTTGTATCTGTCCTGCATGTGAGTCTCCTGTGTTTGCTCATCAGTGGAGCCTGCGAGGAACAGTGTGACAGAAAGTAATACATCTATAAAAAGATCAATGTGTACAGTGCACACACAAATGCACAGAACTCTAAAATACTTAAGATTAAAGGCCTAAGCTTGCTACACTTCTGGCACAATCACCCATAAAGATTGAAAACCTGATGGTTTACAGGAATCGGGAGTTCTGGGAGTGTGTCCATCCCTTATCAAAAAGCTTTGTGTCTGTCCTCTCTTCCTGGGTTTAGGATTCCTGTGTGACTCCTCATTGATCCTGTGCATTTGATCCAGGTCAACTGAAAGGAACAGAGATGTTTTTTAGTACCAAAATACATGTTGTGAATTTATTATGATCCATCACAAAAGTATCTCAGGTTTAGAAAAGCTCATTAAAAGAGGACTTACTAACAAGGTTGCCTTTTTGGTCTTTGATTGGAGCCCCTCCCCCACTCGCCCCCCAGGGGTTGTGCGCCATCATCTCGGCCTCTATCTTGGCATCATGTCGATCATTCTCTTCTTTCTCTCTTCTTTTACGCTCCTCTCTTTCTTTGATCTGGGCACAAGGATGGCAGGATATTTGTCCGTGGTGAAATGCTGACTCCACCACAATCTGGCCTCTAACTGTCAAAATATCTGGTCTGTCTCACAAGTTAATCAGTGTCTGACTCCCTTAACAGCACAGAGGACTTAGTCTGTTACAGCAATCAACAAACAGCAACTCCCAGACTGAGCTGCCCAAACAATGAAAAACATCCAACTAGCAGCTGACAGGACGGGAAGATGGGCACATTTTAGGTGACAAAATATCATCAATTGTTTGTGAAGTTAGTTATTATAAAGTATAGCATGAGTTAGCATCAGATGATATCCTGTAAATCTGAGTTTGTACCTGCTGTTTGAGTGCTTCTTGGTAGCTCAGTACATTCTCTCTCCTCTGCTTGGCCCTGACTGAAGCAAGCTCTCCATCCGATCTTTGCTGATCAGTCGCTCTAGAAGCAGACAGACATAGTGAGAAATGATGAGGAGGCATGTGAACAGGAGGAGCTCTCAGACATGCAGTGAGGGCCCTCTTCTGGAAGAGAGAAAAATCCATAATATAAAATCCAGTCGATTTGCAGTGTAAAGAAAAAGAGCTGCATAGGTCCTTAAATGGTTTTTAGCTGTGAACTTAAAAGCTGTCAACTTAAATTATAACTTCAAAAACCTGGGCACTGACTCAGCGCTGCCTCTGGGTCTAACAGGAGGTGGTCTCTGATGAGGACTGTGGAAATTCCCAGGCTGCTGCACCCCTTCAGTCAGACCATCTTATGAAGAAAATAAGAAATAAAACACAGATTTAAAAAAAAACCACACAAATAAATATAAATAGATTTCACAGTTTCATTAAATATCTGCTGCAATTGCTCTCAGCCAACTTTTATCCAACATTAAAATGTCTGAGAGCTCAGACTGGGGCCAAAAATTGGCAGCAATATTAAAATGGAAAGAAAATAAATGTGACCAAACAGACCAGTTGGATGAAGTGAGATCCATCTGGATCTGCTAAACTCATATCCAATAAACTGCACAACCCATTAGTAATAATATTAGTTCTGCTGTGAAATGACATTGATGAATTGCTATGCCAAGTCGTCTTGGCCATGGTGAAAAAATGGCTCTATAATAAATTGTAATACGTCTCTACAGAGAGGCCTGGAAGTTTATTAAGCATTACTGCAGACCATTTTTCAAGGTGTAACAAATTGTTTTAGATTTCTATGTGTTTTTCCTAACACCGAGCATTTCAACACTTTATTAAATTCAATGAAAAACACATAGTTGAAACCTTTCTTAGGATGCAGTAAGTGATCCGTATCAATGAACATCATGACTGAGCTGCATTCCTGCACAAATATTATGCAACTATAACAGTCAATGTTCATGCACAGGGAAACAAATGCAAATCAGTGTAATTACAGCTGGTTTGCAAATGTGATACAAAGATTACAGAATTTCCAGTAAAAAGCGAAAAAGAATTGGAAAAAAACATTTTGAATGAAGATTGTTGTAATACTATACTCTGATTGTAGAGAAGATTAGGATCTAATGGATTCCTGGTTCCATAGTAATAATAAGCTGCATCATATGGAGTCTTATAGTCATAAGTTACAGTTGGGGGAGCAGGAGGAGGAGCACCAGCAACCCTGGAAAAGAAACAGTAATGAATTTACAGAAGAACAGTTTATTTCATTCATGTATAGAAACACAAAGCAACAGTGAGCCACCTCGGGATGACCATCTGTCCCAGCATGCTGGAGAAGTTCTGGTGGTAGTCTTTATTCAGATAGTCCTGTGATGGGACACCTTGTGCTGCTCTCGCTCCAGAGCTCGCTGTCAGCCGACTGAGAGCTGCACTGTAATCCACATGGGACTGTCCTGCAGGGGCTGCCTGTTCTGTGCTCTCCGCTGGTGCAGCCTGAACAGCCTTCAGATCTTTTCCAGGCATGTGTGGGATGTCGCCTCTCCAGCTGTCATGTTGCATATTTCCAGCAGCAAACTGCTTGATTCGGTCAGGCTGAATGAGATGATTCATCATAACATTGTTGCTTAAGTCTATATCAACTCCAAAATGATAAAATCTTGACATGTGACATCTTTATTAAACTGCTGTCTTTAGAAAATATCATGTGAACAGGTATCATCAGCTTTAGCCTGTTTTTGTCATGTTGCTACCTCTTTCTCAGGATCTGCAGCTCCAGTGGCAGCAACTCTCAGCTCAAGTTTCTTCTCCCTTAAAAAAAAATTCCTGTAACTTGTGTCTTGTGGACTTAAAGTGATGTCAAGCCCGAAACAACTCTTTTAAAAAATGTCAATTTAGTGAATAAACACCCACCTGATCTTGTTTCTATGTTGTTCATCGATTTGTTTCAGCAGCTCTTGTTTATACTGTTCTTTTCTCATCTGGGAGGCCGTCCGCTCCTCTGTTGCTCCTGCAAAACAGCACAGAGCCATTAACATAAAAAAAAACTGTCAACTATGATGCTTAAAGGATCTCAAGTGACGGATTCCATCATCTGTAAGAATGATATTTAATATTTACCAATAATGAGTCCAGTAGCAAACTCTGCTTTATCTTTGCTTGTTGTGGGTCTAGAGCTTGCAGCTGTCTTCATGCTGTCTAACATTTGCTGGCTATTAAACACAGAAACACAGATACACAAACAGATCTAGACACTCCAAAAGAGTCATCCAATTACTGACAGCTATTAGGACAATCCGTTCCCCTCTAAGCCACACTCAGATAACATTTTAAACTATACACTTCCTCACATTTTGCCTGCAGAGCTTTCTGGTCTCACAGTCATTCTTTAATCAATCCTGCTCCTCTGAAAGAACTGGGCTGAGTAATTGTTTGCCTGGAGGTGGGCCAAGGCTCACTCTCCATCACTGCCTCACACGCTAACAGCATACTAAGAGTCGCTCAACTTAAACACATGATTATTATTTATTTATTTTTGTTTATAATTTCAGTCTCAGAATTAAAAATCTCATTTTGGAATTCAACCAGAGGTGTTCATACAAATAACAAATATTTTGCTTACTCTGACTTCCATGACACTTCATTGTTGTTCTGATGATGAACACCAGGGGGCTTCACCTCTTCTATGTCCTGAGGAGTTCTGCCATAGCAAGACATGAGGAAAGTAATTATATTATCATACCTGACCTGCTGTAAAAGATGACATGGCTAAAAATCACACTACACAAAAAATCTCTACCTCTTGGCTCTGTGTTTTTTGGTTCTCCTGCTCTTTCTGTTCTCAGGCTCTGGAGTGCGTCTTTTTTGCCTCCTTCTGTCTCTGGCCTCCAACTCCTCCTCTGTGTCTGTGATTAACTCCTCCTCAGAGCAAGAAGGCACTTTTAGTCTGGGGAGCTGCCAACGCCTTCGACCCCAAGTCGACCCCATCCTTTTCCCATAATCCTTTGCCTCAGTCAGAGTGGCGGCATCTTTCCTGGATGCAGGGCGGTCTGTGGAAGGAGGCTGTGCCTTTGTATGGGTGTCAGTGCTGAAGAGAGAAGCTGGAGAGGGGATGTACACAGCATCTGGAGCTTGAACCTGTCCAGGCTAAAAGTGAAAGTATACAAAACACGAAATAAGAAATAAGAAGAAGCATTTATTTTATCTTTTGATGCTATAAAGATTTAGAACTCATAACAAAAACCTGCAATGTTATTTTGTTTGGGGAGCTCATATAGATTATTATCCTTTTGAATTTTTTTTAAATATATTGATTATCCTTTTTACCTTTAAAGTGGTGGAAGGTGTTTCCCTCTTTAACTTTCTAATATGAGTTTGTTGCTGTAGGAAGAGGTTGTATTCTCTATTTCTCTCCTCTCTCAGTTTTTCCTGTGAAGAAAAAAATATCTCATTTAAAAAAGAGCTGAATTTCACAAAGCATACTTCTCCCATGCATTATGTTTGGTTTTTTTTTACTTGTAGGACCTCCAGATTTTATTGTAAGTTTGAGATATTTCAAATGCTTAAATTATGGCTACCTGCATCATTCAGATTAGAGATGTCAGCCCATACCTCTTCATTAAGCCACTAATACACATCCTTCAACAAGTCTACAAACACTTGGACATGAAAGCACTTGCTATGCGATGCCAAGCACAGTACAATGAAGAAATTATAGATGCTCAATTAGTATTGTGAACAAGTAAGGTAATGCCAAGGGGAGAAAGTCCATGGAGAGTCACTTGCTTCCTGTTTTGTCACATGGATACACACACAAATACAGCCACAGAAATGTAGTCACTGAAGTTCCCTTTAGGGAATAAAGAAACACACAAACACACCTGAACTGATACCTTCTCATCAATAGGCAGGGAAAGACCCCCAGCTTGTGGGTAAGGTTCACTAGTTTTCAGATCCTTTTTCTATGGGAAGAATGAGAGTAAAAGACAGGATGGTGAGAAAGCAAAACGTGACAAAGAGACAACTCAGTGAAACATGTCACATTAATCGTTTTTGAGGACATCATCAGACCGTGGCAACATAATGTTTGTAGTCCTGCTGAAGCTCTTGTCGAAGTTTATTTTTCTGCCTTTCATAGGTAATTCCCAGCAAATTTAATCCCAGACCTGAAAAGTATTGAATAAATAAAAAATATAGAGTTTGACATAACATTGTGCTCATGTAGTGGAATCTGTCCAGTAACAGAGATTTAAACAATACCTCCGTCTGAAGGGAGTATTCCTTGTGTTTCTGATGCTGGAGCCATATCCACACAGTATTTTTTACATTAGCAAACCCTGATTACAGAGAATATTCAAACATGATGTTCAAACTTTCAGGAAACTCTCTCTGTAATAACAACGTGGCTAATCAGAACATTGATATTTTACATACCTCGATTTGTATGCGTAAATGGTGAATCACACTTCATTGATGATGCAGCCTTATGTTTGGACGTTTCTTCTCTTTCTGTGTACATCCAAAATTGTATCAAAGCTCAGCTGAAACTCAGCCTTGGTCACAAAAGCCACACAAACATTACAAAATGCGCAAAGCATCATCTCGTTGCTATAGGCAACCATTACACAATAGGTCCTGCTTGGAGAAGCTAACAAAGCTAGAAATTCCGACTTTCTTTGATTAAGAAAATAAAACTAAGATCCGTCAAATTTACTGTTTAACATTTATCACACTTGTCAATAATGACGGATTTTTATAGTCGTTGGCTGCTAAAATGGTTTTGATATTGTACAGCAGAGGCAATCAGGTTCTCAATGTAAGCTAAACTATAGTGCTTAAAAATCAATCAGCCTTAGAAGTCCTTTAAGCTGTCGCCGTGAACAATTTACTTTCCTTGATTAACATCAGTTGCAGTTTTGCCGATTCGAGCAGCTGTCTCACCCTAAATTCGCCACGAAAAGCCAAAAGTTGTTTTTTGTTTCTGCAAACCGCCGCTAGATGTCAGTGTCTCCCTAACCGTTAGTGGAAGCAGCGACTCTGTGGTGGACGAAACCATGCAGCCCTCAAGAGGGGTGATCGTTCTTTAATAATTATGATAAATTAAATAAAAAATAAAAGTTAATTCGGGTGAAATATTATTGGTATACACTGTTCAGTCTAAACGTTTAAACTGTTATTTGAACTTGTGAACGTAACATTTGTGATACGTTGAGACAAAACGTTTCCTGCCGGTGCTTTTAGTGAAATGGTTTCACTCACTGTCATGGCTCCCTGAGCAAGTGGACGTCTGGCCCTGCGACGATACTAAAATATTTGTAGAAAACAACATTTTTTCACTTACCGGAGAGGAAGAAAGGGGTTTGAACTACTCTCTTTGTGCAAAACGCTAGATAAGTAATCATGGCGGGGAGCAGCACGGCCCAGAAAACATGGGAGCTAACCAACAGCATGCAGGAAGTTCAGAGCATAGATGAAATTTACAAATATG
Source organism: Ctenochaetus striatus (assembly GCA_034780835.1). Lineage (NCBI taxonomy): Eukaryota > Metazoa > Chordata > Actinopteri > Acanthuriformes > Acanthuridae > Ctenochaetus > Ctenochaetus striatus. Next base: position 9,659,443 of record JAUZTA010000016.1, on the reverse strand, counting down.
ACAAAAAGCAACAACAAGAAATCCTCGCTGCGAAGCCATGGACAAAGGAGTGAGTACAAACCAGTAATGTGGTATTAAGTTTTCAGTATAAGTGATCGATAAGCTAAATGGTTAGGGTCGTATGTTGTGTCACGGTAACGTTAGATTATTAGAACACTGGAATAAACAAGCGATGCTAGCCTGTAGCTAGCATTGTTTTTGTTTGTAAACAAGTGTCCATTATGTATGGTTTGTATTTGCGAATATCAAACTAAACAATAACATTTGATGAATTTAACTTAATATATCTCATTGTTAATATATATCTTTCTTCGATCCGTAGTCATCACTATTTCAAGTACTGCAAGATCTCAGCCTTGGCTTTGTTGAAGATGGTGATGCATGCCAGGTCTGGAGGAAACCTGGAGGTGATGGGCCTCATGCTGGGGAAGGTGGATGGTGAAACCATGATCATTATGGACAGCTTTGCTTTGCCCGTGGAGGGCACAGAAACTCGAGTGAATGCCCAGGCTGCAGCGTATGAGTACATGGCTGCCTACATCGAAAATGCCAAACAGGTCAGACACTAACTTCAAATAAAGGGCATCACAAAGATGCTATGTTTGAGGAAGGAGGAACCACACACTGCCAACTTAATATTCAAAGTTACATGATTTATATTTGTAGTTCATTACTTTCTGTGGATGTAACATATTAGAGCCATATTGTTATTTCAAGACTTGGGCAACTGTTGTAGAAAACCCACTTTTATGACTATGATGTGGACTATGCTTAAACCAGTTTGATTATTGAAACTTATTCCAGAATATAATTTTTTCTAACCACTGGGTCGGCCATTATAATAATATATACCATCAGGTTACATTAATTTGTCTTGAATCAATGTCTGAGTAGCTATCACTTTATTATCCTGTCATGTACAAGCTCATTATCAGAAACCGGCAATGTTACAAAGTGATAAGCGGCGTAAGGTGATGTTGAAATTTGATCTGTTTTGTCAGAGGCAAACATCCCAGACTTTTTATTGTGCTTATAGACTGGTTTTCAAGAGATTGGCAGATGTGTTATCACTAAGTGAAATGACACACTGTATTTTGATTTTTAATAATACTCTACCACTATCCCACCTGAATTTGAAACAATAGTTTATTCATTTCTGCAAAGTTTTGGTTTAAATAATGTTACATCTGACTGCCCTCTGTCTTTGCTATTTTATGGGTTATGCTTTTTTTTTTTAATCCAGAAATTCAAATCTTATAACTTTGATATTTGACTCTAATATCTTGTCAAATTTAAAGTTGTATAAAATGGCACATTCCTTTAAAATTAATACATTTCCATTGATGCACTGCACCATATGTTAGAACAAAATGTTGCTGAACATCATTACGCTATCTTTATTTTTTCATTATCCATGATATTCTTGTA